>JAEIFU010000298.1:0-161959 GCA_018904235.1 Lordiphosa stackelbergi | reverse complement strand
AAATGTGACATGTCAAGCATCGCCAGCTGCGACGTTCGGCATGCTTCGTTTTACAATTCAAACATTCTTCGAATTTTCGAAATAAAAAAATTGTTTAGTTTCAAGTGTTACTTCTGCGCATCAAATAAATAATCGAAGTTTTCAATCTAACACTTTCTAGGTTTGCATTGATAGAAAAACGAGAAAGGCAAAGCTAACTTCGTCTGTACCGAAGTTTTTATACGCCGAAATAGCTTGTCTCAACGGTTAGCGACTTCGACCAAACTTCGACAAATTACCCATGACCGTGTTTAAGAGCAGTAATATTGAGAACAAACCAGTTTTTCTCACTAAAACCCATTTTCCGAACGAACATTTGTATGGCAGCTACAAGAAGTAGTCATCCGATCCGGTCGGTTTCCGACATATTAGCAGCGTGCAGTAAAAGACTCTGTGCAAAGTTTCAGCTCGATAGCTCCAAAACTGAGGGACTAGTTCGCGTAGAAACAGACAGACGGACAGACGGACGGACGGACAGACGGACGACGGACGGACAAAGCAATCGACTCAGCTCGTCATGCTGATCAAAGAATATATATACTTTATGTGGTCGGAGATGATTCCTTCTATGCGTTGCACACTTCTGGGCAAAATTATAATACACTTTTCAAGTGTATAAAAATGATACTAGTTTCAGTTTCGATTTGAGACAACGTGTATCAGGTGATATTGATACAAATTTTTTGGGTGAGCTAATGCAAAGGCAAATATAAGAAGAGTAAAGCATAAGATAAGATAAAACAGGTGCCACAGAAATCTCTAGAGATTTTGCCAACGGTTGGTTTGTAATCTCTCGAAATATTTGTAGGTGCCACAGAACTTAAAGAGATTTATTATAAAAACTAAGGGGAAGCTAACTTCCGAAGTTTATATACCCTTGGAGCATGATATATTTCTATTCCAAAATTGTGTTGAGACAGATAATATTTATAACTGAAACATACAAAACACGCTACCATTGAAAACAAAAAAGTTTTTCACTAAAACTATTTTTCGAACCGATCATTCCTATGGCAGCTATATGCTATAGTCATCCGATTTGGATCAGACTTGACAAAATTGTGTGTTAGCATATCATATTGATTAGTAAAGAGTTTGGGAGCGATAGCATTCAAAACAAAAAAGTTTTTCTTACTACGACTTTCTTTAGAGACCTAAGTTTTGTATGACAGCTATACTATATAGTTGTCCGATTTTCATAAATCTTGGTGGAATTATGTAAAAGCACAGAAAACTTATAAATACGAGGTTTGGAGGCGTTTGCATCGAAAACAAAAAAGTTGTTCTCACTAAAACTAGTTTTTCGACCGATTGTTCCTATGGCAGCTATATGCTAGAATCATCCGATTTGGATGAAACTTGACAGAATTGTTTGGTATTATATAATATTGATCTGTACAAAGTTTGGGAGCAATAGCATTGAAAACAAAAAAAGGTTTTTTCACTAAGACTTTTTGGACCTATCTTTTTGTATGCTAGCTATGCTATATAGTTGTCCGATTTTGATAAATCGCGGTGAGAGTATGGGAAATCATATAAAACTTATAAATGCGCTAGTTGGGAGCGATAGCATTGAAAACAAAAAGTTTTTTCTCATTAAATCTAGTTTTTCAACCGATCGTTCTATGATATTTGGTTATTTTATCGGCCGTTCCGACAAATGTGCAGCGTATTTGTACCAAAAGACTTCGTGCAAAGTTTGGTTACGATAGCTTTAAAACTGACGGAGGAGATAGCATAGAAACAGAAGGACGGACATGGCTATATGAACTCAGCTCTTCATGCTGATCAAGAATACATATACTTTATGTGGTCAGAGATGCTTCCTTCTGTGCGTTACAAATATCTGGACAATTTCAATATACCCTCTCCAAGAGTATAAAAATTTGTTGGCGCCAAGCATGAGTTACAACTTGCAGATGGCGCCACCATCGACAGAGGGAGCTACTGCGAAAAGAGTTTTAGTAATTCTCCCAACAAATCACGGAAGGGGTTTGAAACCAACCAAAAGAAATTTCCGTGGCACCTAAGAATTGGAATTCGGTTGGAATTTGGTTGAAAGAGGTTTCTGTGGCATCCCCAAATATGTTTTATTTTCTTATCCTTTCATAAGAATTAAATTTGAGTATTTGCCCAATGTTTTTAAATGCTTCAAATCCAAATTTTGTTCTTAACCTAGTGGATCGTGGCCCCATTTACTTTTGGTGGGTTTAAAATATGATGGACAGCATTGTCCATGGGAAGTGGAAGCTAAATACCTTTTACGTAAATTTCAGTTTCGATATTTGATATCATAGCTTTTGTTCCATTATTTTGGTCCCCGAATTTTGTAACATTTTGCAAAACTTTACCAAATGACACACTGATTTCTCTGGAGCCATGAAACACAAGAGAACTAGTACACAGAAATAAAAAGAATATGTAATATAATAACAAGTAAAAGTGTTGACGTCAGAGCAAAATACCCTGTTCCAAGTAATGTGGTTCCTATAGCTTTGAATTCGTTTTATTTTAAAATTTATTTGAATAAATGAGGAGGCGCACTTGCATATCTTCGGTGTTTTTGCTCGGATCTTATGGTGGTATACAGAACAGACAGATATTGGGCCTAACTGAATATATATTAAGTCACTAGGCTCAAGCTTAAAAATTGTAGCTCTGACAGTTTTTCGCGGTTAGAAGAAGGAGGAGGAGGAATTTGCCAAATCTGGAGCAAACTTGATTTGGGTACGATATACACCTACATACATGCAAAAATTTGTGGCTCTACCTCTTATAGTCTCTGAGATCAACGCGTTCATTCAGAGAGAGAGTCAGTTTTTCGCTGCTAAAAGACGGAGGAGGTGGAATTTTCCAAATCTGAAACCAACTCGATGTGGGTACAGTATTCACCTACATACATGCAAAAATTTGTGGCTCCACCTCTTATAGTCTGTGAGATCCACGCGTTTATACAGAGAGTAAGACAGTTTTTCGCTGTTTAAAGATGGAGGAGGAGGAATTTTCCAAATCTGAAACAAACTCGATGTGGGTACAATATACACCTACATACATGCCAAAAATTGTGGCTCTATCTGTTACAGTCTCTGAGATCGACGCGTTCATACAGACAGACAGACGGACATGGCTAAATCAACTCGGCTGTTGATGCTGATCAAGAATATATATACTTTATGGGGTCGGAGGTGCTTCCTTCTGGCTGTTACATACATTTGCACAACTTCATGATCCCCTTTTTCTCATTTTTAATGAGAACAGGGTATAAAAAGCATTTGACACAGTCAATCATGACATACTGTGTACTAAACTGAGCAAAATGTTTAGATTCTCAAGAACAGCATCAAAATTAATGATCTAACAAACAGGCTTCAGGCTGTCGTGTTCTCCCTCAGTGTGTCGTCATTCTTATCAATTACACGTGGTGTCCCTCAAGGTTCAATTTTAGGTCCATTATTGTTTTCTGTGTATGTGAATTATCTCCCAAGTTCTCTGTCAAAATGTGATGTTCATATGTATGCTGATGATGTCCAATTGTATATTAGTCGTCCGATATGTAAAATTAATGAATGTGTAGATGTAACTAACTCTGAGTTAAAAGCAATTACAGACTGGGCCTGTAAAAATGGGCTCGGATTAGATCCCTTAAAGTTAAAATGCCACGTAATTTATAAAAAAGCAATTGACATTAGGACTCTTGATATACTATATATTGACGATAAAGAGATAGAGTATGTCGAAAAGGCAAATAATTTAGGAATTATATATTTAACCAGAACTTGACGTGGACTGACTATACTAACAAGGCCGTTGACATACGGCCTTCTGTAACAACTATACTTGACCCAAAACTTTGTACCTGAAAACCTCCGTCTAAATAAATTAAAATATCTATTATGATCCATTTGGAATGGATAGTTTTATCATATTCACATTTCATATCCTTTTGATGATTTTCAGCTCTTTTGAATGAAAATCTAAGATCAATTTTACATTATCCCTTATCCTTTTTTGCATATGAATACTATTCTGTTAAACAGGATACCAAAATTAGTCAATCCAATCAATAAAAATCAACATAATAGCCTTTTTTTTCTCTGTGTACTTATGATTAAAAAAGTGACACAAAGCCAACTATGGTTAGCTTCTGAACACAGTTCGGAAGCTTTTGCTCTTGAGCTGAGAGCTCTTTAATTCCCGCTGTTGTTTCTTAGTTGAGAATTGAGAGCGTCTGGCTCTCAATTTGCGACTCTCCACTCTGACCGAAAGATGGAAAGAGCCAATTCTAACCAATGGTGGAATTAACAAGGTGAAGCCATCAGCCTCTGCTGAGGGCCAGTTGATGTATGCCTTTGAGATTGTCGTTTTCTTGTATTGCCAATGGCTTCTGAGCATTTAGCCCATGCACTGTCCCTTTTTGACCACCTTGATCTAAAAATATCTACATTTCCAAACTGCCTCATCGGACTGATAACTGTAACCCCATTTTGTCCCATAATTTCATCTCCTGCCCCATAGTACTGTGCATTTAATACACAAAAAACAAAAAAGGCAAACGCTGTGCATGCCACATGGAGCGTTGGGTAAATTTAAATAATTTGCTAAATGTCGCTTACCTACTTAATGAAGGAGCAACAGCAGGGATGGAAATTAAATAGACAACGACAGAGACTCCTAGCATTTGGCATGCCAACATGTCTCTAATTAAATTTACCCAAACTGCGGTTACTCATTAATTGCTTTGATATACGACGGACAAATCCTACGACTCTGGCTCAAACAAATGGCAAACATTTTGCATGTGACTTACTTGTGAACAAAGGCAAGTAGGTCGGCGGCACGACCAGAACCATCGCAAACCACCACAGGCACTGGAGGCGAATCCGTCACGTACTCGAGCACTGCACGTATTGTGTTTGTGCCGCCTTCGATCACCAGACAGACGACCGGTGTACTGGAATGTGTAACTGGAGATGGGAGGGAGAGAGAAAGAGTAACAATGAGTGAATAAATTATGTTAAACATGCCATCAGAGTAAGAAATTGCATTATTTGGCTAACTGCCATCAGCTCAAGTGCAATGTTATTGGAGAAATAGTAGAGCAAATCTAATGTTGAACATTGTATACCCTAACAAGTTTGGCGGAGGAGATGGAAAGTTGGACACAAGAGGGTCGGCCATAAAAGCAGAAAAGTTGCCACTGGCAACTGAGAACGTTGAAGCTAACGAGCTAACTAAAAGTGTTTTCGACCAATGCGTCAAAGAGAGGCCAAGATTTCAGAGCTTTAAAGCAGGGTTCCCCCAGAAGAGAGGACAGAAATTGTGTAGGAGTGTTGCTCGGCAATATACCACAGCAGAAGGTATAGTCTTGTAACGCTAACTGCGACTAACTTCTAAACGTGTTCGTCACCCAGAGGCTATGGCTGGGAAACACTGCTTTAAAACAAGGTTCCGCACTAAGAGAGACCGGAAAATGTGACTGTCTCTCTCTGACACTCAGTGATGCTTGACTTGGGCAAGTATTCGGTGTAAATTGACGAGTGTGTTCGGCCCCCCGGGGCTACGGCTGGGGAAACACTGCTTTGGTCACTGGATCCCCCCAGGTTATTACACATATACGAGCCGAACGCATGCCTAAGCTGAGTAGAAGAGCGCAAAAAGCCTTTCAGTCGCTGGCTAGCCTTTGATGCGGAAATACACTCTCACTGCGTATTCAACAAACGAATTTTGGCTTAAAAAAGGAAAATTTGTATAATAATATTTTTTTTATAAAAGTTAATTAATATAGTGCCTGAAATATTTTTCTGACCATTTCCAATCGAAGTTTCAGCCTGTTTGAAAAACGAGTCCCAGTCTAGTACCCCGCAACTGCTTCCCAAGCTTCGTTGGATAAATAAACAAAAGGAAAGATACGCCGAAAACCTGGATCAACAATTGGCACTTCTACGTTAAAACCAAACAAAACAAAAAAAAAACTTAAAAATGTTTTATGCAGAAGCCAAGAAACCAACAATTTATACAACCGTGGTTTGATATGGAGTGCGAAGCGGAAAAGAAAAAACTAGGCTTTTATTGTCAATTTTGCGGCAAAATGACTCATGGGAAAACAAGGAAAATTACCAAAAACAGCGAGCAATATACAAAAAACTGTGCAGAGAAAAGCAGCGAGAAAACTTAACAAAACTGGAAATCTCCATTGCGTCGATAAATGACAGCAAATCATTTTGGGCAACAGTGAGGCAGTTAAACGGGCCCTCCAGCAGAAAACGGATACAGGTAACTTCAACCGCCCTTGCCGCCCACTTTATGGAGTTGCTGTTTAAAGAACAACCAAGTGTGCTGAGCTATGCCCTGCCATCAACTTATGTTGACGAATTAGACGGAGAGATTACATTGGATGAACTGCAAGGGGCACTGAGCCGTAGTAAAGTCGGAAAAGCACCAGGAGAAGATCGCGTTCCAGCAGAGCATATTATCAATGCCACTCGTGCTTTTAAAGAAAAACTAAGAGATGCGTTTAACAACATATTCAACGAAGCACTGGTGCCCACAAGCTTTAGAAGAAATGTCATCTTTCCGTTGCTGAAAAAAAGGAGATCCCACTGATGTACTTAATTACAGAGGAATATCTTTTTTGAATGCCATTACAAAAATATTTACAAGCATCCTACTAAATCGGCTCTCTACCTTTGTAGAACGAAATAATTTAATGAGCGAGAATCAGGCTGGATTTCGAAAGGGCTACTCAACGGTTGATAGCATTTTTGTGCTCACCTCTATAGCTAACGACTATTTAAGGCGGAAAACGAAGTTATACCTTTTCTTTATCGATTTCCAAGCTGCATTTGATACAATTGATAGAAGGAGTCTGATGTTTAAGCTTAGCAATCTAGGAGTTTCCACAAAAATGCTAAATATTCTGCAGAGCTTGTACGAAAAAAATCAAACAGCGGTTTGGGATGGAAAAACAATGTCGGAATGGTTTGAGACAAACCTTGGAGTAAAGCAAGGATGCTTGCTAAGCCCGTTGCTCTTTGCTCTGTTTATAGACGACATTGCTAATTTAATGCCTGGAGGCGCAGAGCTGATGATATGGTCATCCTTGCCACGTCACCGAAAATGCTACAAGACATGATAAATGCAGCGAGCTCATACTGTCAGACCTGGAATTTAAGAATAAATACGAGCAAATCAAAAGTAATGTGCATTCGGGAAGGCAGGGGTCGACGTGCTGGGTGTGAACATTGGACACTAAACGGAGTACAACTAGAAACGGTCAAGGAGTACAAGTACTTGGGAGTAACTTTAACACCAAACATGTCTTTTAGCAAGCATATTGAGCATAAATTACGTGAGTCGAAGATCGCCCTTAACAGTACGTGGAACGCCCTATTAAGCCGAAAAAATGTGAGCCCCAGTACTAAGTACAAACTGTTCCAAGCAACAGCTAGAGCCATAATGTGCTATGCATCGCAGGTCTGGGGTTACATGGAATACGAACAGGTGGAAAAACTACTACGCTACTTTGTTAAAAAAAATTTTCCGACTACCGATAAATACCCCAAATTACGCAATTTATTTGGAAACTGGGCTGGGATCTATGTTCGAGTACACGCTGCAGTCTCATTTTAATTATATGGGGAGATGTCTCAACCTAGCTGAAAATAGGGCGCCATATACCGTGGCAGCGTCGTTACTGGCATCACGAAGGCAATGCTTCGAACACTGGCTGCAGTTAGCTGATAAACACGAAGTTGTGCTGAATTTAAACAACAGGGAATCATGGTTGGCTTCACAGGAAATTTTATTGCGAACAATAAATGAAAATAAGAGAGTGACCTACATGCAGCAAGCACAGCAGAGCATTACGCGCGAAACCTACAAGACACTGCAATATAATCTCTCTGAAAATAACTATTTTAACGACTGCTTTAGCATATTCACAATAGCAAATATCTTTAAGGCCAGAACTGAGACGCTTAAGCTTGGGTACCAGCCTCATTTTGCAAACGAGAACTGCACGTTATGCAACCTGCGGGTGCGTGAGGATATCTTTCATTTTTGCGCAATATGTCCAATTTTAAGCGAAATACGAGTAAACGCCTGGGGAAAACCGGTGCTGTCAAAGGAGGAATTGTCTACCATTCTAAATGGATCGAGCTGGAATACGCTGGGGCGCTTTCTGTCACAAGCAACAAGATATAGGGATCAGATAATAGCATGCCAGTTCTAAAAAAATAGTCCAATATGCTTAATCACAATCGGAAGGTGGAAGATCCACTATTCCGTGACGAGCGGGGAAGGTGGGTGGAGTAACCTGAAGAGAGTGAAGCATCTGGCTAAGCTAGGGATGCATAATGTAAACAGTTAAGATGTTGTATATTAAATGTAAACTAATTTATAAATGTTTTGAAGTTCTTAATCCAAGTTCGTTATATGTATTAATGTAAAACTAGAACATAAGTCTTCTTTGTACACTTTGCAAACATTTTTAGGCTGACGGCTAAACAAAGCCAAGCCGTTAAATAAATATATATTTTTAAATAATTAAATAAAAAAAAAAAATATTATAATAAAAAAAATAAAATTTTATTTGATTAATAAAAAAAAAATAAAAAAAAAAAAAAAATATAAAAAAAAAAAAAAAATAAAAAATATATAAAATAAAAAAAATTAAAAATAAATATTAAAAAAATTTTTTTTAAAAAAAATAATTTTTATAAACAAAAAAAAATTTTAAACACCAAACCCCCCACCAATCAAAAATATATAAACAACCCCCCATAAAAAAAAAATTATTAAAAATATAAAAAAAAAATATATAATTAAAACCAAATAAAATAAATCAAATTAAAAATAAAACCAATCGAAAAAAATATAAACAACAAAAATATAAAAAAAAAAAAAACAAACAAAAAAATATAACAAAAAAACAAAAAAAAATAAATAAAAAAAATAATAGAAATACCATTAAAAAAATCACCGGTGAACTAATACTATGGCAGGGCACCTCACGATTGTGGCCCAACAGCTCATGATTGCGCTCGACAATGCCCCAGGGAGCAATGCCAATGCTGACCACACGTCCGGTGCGTTGTTGACCCTCCAGGAGTAAAGCATCGCCGACTTGTTTGGTAACGCCTGCAAAAGTAGACATAAACAAACAATGACAACCAACTGTGAGCAGGAGTAAACATTAAGTTTTTTTGTTTTTTGTTCTTTTCAAGCCATCCTGACCCTGGGACTTTCATTTTGGTTTGCCAGTCTAAGGAGAGGGCTGAAAAATTTAATAACAGGGAGCACACTAAAAGACGACAAAAAATAACAAAAGGGAGAGGCGATTGAGGTAACAAAAACTTAAAGGTTGATAGACTAGTTGAGTAGTTGTTAGCAGGAGTGACAACACGTGGAGCAGTAGGCGGTCATTTGTTTTGTTTTTCCAATTGTCATACAGAAAACTCAAGAATGAAACGCCTCTCTATTTTAGTTGAGTGATTTATAAGCAGAAGTAAGAGCTGAGATATATCAGATGATTACAGAGAAAACTTGACAAAGACTGCTTCAAATTGGATGCTTCCTATAGCGGGTTTGTTCGTAATTGCTATGGGAAGGTTAAGGAGTTCGTAGTTTTTAAGTTCAACAAGTGGCGCAGTAGGCGGTCATTTGTTTTGTTTTTCCAGTTTTTTTAAAGGAAATTTAATACAGAAACTCAAGAATAAAACGCCTCTCTATTTTGAGTGATGTTAACTACTTCACTCAAAACTATTGTGACAAAGAAACATACGGTGGGGAGACGGACATAGACATAAAATAACTCAGAGAGTGCTGTTCCTATATTAAATCTTCTAGGTTCAAAGGTAAATAATTGATTAGTGTAAACTGATCATTTACAGTATGATATTTGTTACGTTGCCAAGAATAAGTTGTGCTAACACTATTCGGTGTTCTCAGAATGCAATGCGAAACTCGAAATTTCACAGCATGGAAGAGGAAAGTTCTATTGAAAGGGAATCGGCTAAAAGGCTTACGCAACGGTCAGAAATGATGAACGAAGCTTACAATGAGCCAAAACGTTCGAGAAGAAGAGAAATTCGAAGGCGTCGTTGAGTTTATTCGAGAAAAATATCGATATTTTTAAAATATAGGGCAACCCTACTTGACGAGTTGTTAGCCAGTAGGAGAGCGAAGGTGATTCTTTTGAAGGGTCGACCGCCAGTCTGGCACCACTTATAAGGTCGGTCCCCAATATGATTGCGTAGTTGAATTATTGGATTGTTTTTATGGGTAAATGCCTTCAAAGACTAGAAGCACTTGTAGGGTCGATCGCAGGTGGGAAAGTGTTCCTTTACTTTGGTTACACTTAAGCTCTTCTTTTGGGTGTAAGTTTCGGGCTAATTGATATGAATGTCTTAGGTTAGGTTAGGTTGCAATGGTTAGAAAAGGAGAGTCCCATCATAACCCCTTTCTACGCTGTCATCGTAGAGGGGGGGTCTTCCCCATTAAACCATTTAGAAGATTGTAGAAATTTGAGCAGCGATGCTATACCTATTTCAGAGATGTCTGACAGTTCGTTAAGAAAAGGACGGCCCAGAGCTGTAAGTCGTCTTCTACTGAGAGCTGGACAATGACAGAAGAGGTGTTGTACACTCTCCTCTTCATCCTCTGAGTTGCAGCTTCTACAGAAGTCGTTGTGTCTGATGCCGAGCCTAGCGGCGTGTCTTCCTATTAGGCGGTGTTATGAATGTCTTAACGATCAAAGAAGTTACAATCCAAAGTTCGAACCACAACCTTATATTTGACAAGTTTAGCGACCGGTCTTAACGATACATTCGAATCTCCAGAATTTTAGATCTTGGCATTCAGCCATGCAACCATTTTCACTTTCGCAATACTTTTGCGATTTCAAACCGATTTTTGGACCAAATTTCGACTTAAAATCGCAAAAAATTTAGCGAAAGCGGAAATGAGGTCTTTGAGAACCTTAGGTTAAATGCTCTAAAATATTAATTTGATACGCAAGTGTATCGATTTGGTATTTTGGGTATCAAATTTTCATTTTGCGTATTATTGTGATCCTTAAATTATTATTTTGATACGCAAAAGCATTAATTTAATACTACAAATAGATATTTTTATCATATGGATATTTTGGGTATTTTTTAATGCTAAAAATATTAAATTAGTACGCAAAAGTTTTAAAGTTTTCTACAAGGTCAAGAGTATCAAATTGATATTTAGGGTATCAAATTGATTTGTTGGGTATCAAGTTGTAATATTGGACATGAAAATGCTATTTTGGTTTTGAATTTGATAAGTAAAAGTATTAATTTAAAACTTCAAAAAATTTTGGGTAACATATATATATTTGGTTATTAATTTCATCCTTAAAATGTTTATTTTAAAAAAAAAAAAATAAAAATAAAAAAAAAAAAAAAATATTAAAAAAAATTTAAAAATATAAAAATTTTTTAAAAAAAAAAAAAAAAAAAAAAAAAAAAAAAAAAAAAAAAATTTTAAAAAAAATATAAAAAAAAAAAAAAAAAAAGGTTTGGTTACGGTTACTGTTTTGGCTATCGTTTTTTTCCGGTTACGGTTATATTACGGTTGTGGAATAATGGCTATGGTTCTGGTTACGGTTATTAACCTAATTTTGTTTCGGGTTTTGGTTACGGTTACGGTTATTGGTATAAAATATAACTTTGACAAATCATGCCGACTAAAGCGGGGATTTTTTACAAATTCTACTCCTGAAAACAAGCGCTCAACAATTATTTGGGTGGGTGGTACTGCTAGCAAAACTTTTGATAATTTAAAAAGATCTGGAAATATTGGTTCATTTATTCCGACCGTTCCAATATGTGTCCTCTGCCAAGCCATATTTTTAACGAAGATGTCAGACTGTTTTTAATTAGAATTGCTGGAAATTTCCGACCAACTTGGTTGTGGACTGTTTTCCCCTGATAAATCAATCAAATTATGGTTGTCCAACAATTTAATACAGCTAATTTTCTGCTCGGCAGATAAAGACACGTTATATCTCGGATCAAGAAATATTGCACTTAGGTAAGCATCATTCTCGAACAGACTTGGTTCTCTAAATTCTATCTCGTGAGACTGTAGTTTGGTCAATTCTGAGTTGTTTTTAATTTCAAATTAACATTGAATCCAGATAGAACCTAAGGTTACAGAAAAAAATCAGAATTAGCTCATGCCAAATTTGAGCCGAAGTCGTACATTTTTGGATCGGCTAAACTAGCCAGCATCCAGTGTAATATCACATACATCTGTATATGGAAAGATGAGGAGGGTAAAGATTTTGGTTAGCTGCACCCACTCTTTCTCTTTCGCTCGCTTCAGCAATAGTGCTGCGCAATGTGTGAAGTGAAATGTTCGTTGTGCCTATATAAAATTTACTTCAGAGCCGGCATAACTGAGTGTCAGAGAGAGAAGGGCATATTTTTCTGTCCTCTCCATTTGGCTTGCCCAGGTCTAGACCAGAGCCAGCCAGCCATAGCTACCAGGGGCCGAAGTCACTCATGTTCTTATGTAAACGCGAGCCGAACTTATGGTTTTGTGAATCGGTGAACACAGAATTGCATGAAAGTTGTAGGCTGTAGTCTGGAAAGAGCTTTCTTGCTCACTAACACAAGCACACTTTTCAAAACCGAAATTAGCCCGTATATTTGTTTCTGTTTCGGTTCTGATTACCGGTTATGGTAATAAAGGTTATAGGGTTACGGTTATAAGAAAAAAATTTTTCGGTTACGGTTACGGTTTCGGTTACAAATTTTAAAGTGTTTTAGCGGTTAAGGGTTGCGGCTTCGGTTTCGGTTTTAATCTCTGGTTTAAGTTTCTTTTATTGTGGGGTATAGGTTAAATTTTAAAAAAAAAAAAAAAAAAAAAAAAAAAAAAAAATTTAAAAAAAAAAAAAAAAAAAAAAAAAAAAAAAAAAAAATTAAAATTTTAAATTAAAAAAAAAAAAAAAAAAAAAAAGGGGTTTGGGGATTGAAAGTTATTAAAAAAATTAAAAAAAAAATTGTTATCCTAGACACATTAAATATATACCCTCCTATCTACTGGGCATCGCAATTCTGTTTCTGTGTGTGTTTGTGTGTGTGCAATCACTGGCAGCATGATTTCCGCTTGGGATTTTATTTATTTAATTTCCAACTGGAGTCGCTCATCCGCATGCGGCCTCTATACGCCACCTCACACACTCACTTGTCATCTTCATCATCCTTCGTCTGCCTTTCTCTTCGTTTATTCTCTTTCGCTGGGATTTCTTCGCTCAAACTTATTTAACTTTGGCTACGACGGCGTTTTGTGTGTAATCGCCAGGCATAAAAACTGTAGTGCCCCACTCATAAAACTTAAATGGAACCCATACAGACCGGTGTTGGTGCCGCCGGTGAATATCCAGGCTCCCGTGGTCTTGGCGGCCTTAAGCAGTCCTTTGCGTATCTCCTGCGGAATGGCGGAATGGGGAAACGATAGCGAAAAGTCATTCAATTAGAGTGTGAAATACAATGCCAAAGTTTTTTCTGTTCACCTTTTTGAGTTTGGCCTGCAAATCAAAGTTGGCCTTGCCGCCCTGCACGGTGATCAAAAGTTTTGGCAATTCCAGATTCCATTCCTTAGTAAATAGCTGCACCAGCAGTTCAGGCCGCGTGTCGAACGACAAGCGGACATACTATGGAGGGGAAGGGGAAAAGGGAAAAAAAGGCGTTCTTTAGAAATGTTTTGGTTTTGTCAAGCAATGCTTAAATGTTTACCTGAGCCTTTGTGGGATGAGCACCGCCTTGAAACTCGATGGTACCATAGGCATCAGTAGGCTGGGGACGGGTATGCTTGGTGGGCAGCCAGAGATCGCCAGGTGAACCACTCTCGATGCCGGCTATGGTCTGATGTGTGATCTGTGCCTGTCCGCAACAGCATCTGTAGGGGGGAAGAATAAAGAAAATGGGGGGTTTACATGAGATCGAGGAGGTTATCTTTTAGAGCGTCTTAAAAAGGAATACCTATGCCCCTAGAAATACCTCAACAAGGCTTGGGTAGCCAATCGAGCCCTGCTGTAACAGTGTCTGATGCTTGAGTCACGTGACGATATTGAAGTACGCCAAGGCATTAGGAAGCAGAATCCGATAAAGGGACTCTTAGCTCGAGCGGAACTATTGACAAACAGTGAGAGTTTATTGGTGTGCAAAAAAGCTGCTTCATTGACCGCTGACCAGCGACTGAAAAGCCTGCATTGGCCTGCATGAAATGTATTCGGCTTCTGCGGGCCAGGCGTGTCCATCGCTTTTATACAACTCATACACAAATCAATCAACCAGACTCAACGTTGAATATGTTCAGCTCATACTGCAAACGCATGAAGCGATTGAGCCAGAGTTTTTTGTCATCAAACAAAACTCAGCGTTGAATATAATCAGAGTAATACCGGCAAACGCTTTGTGTGTTCGATCGAACAAAACTCAGCGTTGAGTGGCACAAGCATTGCTCTCTCTATCATATCTATCAGCAGCGTCTATACGTCTTTGCAAGAGTTTATTCATATAAGGTGATTTTCGCTCACTTTAATCAATCGTCGTTGAGTCAAACGCAGAAAACACCCGAACTGATTGGCAAACACGATTATATTCAGAGTTCAACGGCGAACATGTTGTGTATGCAAGTTTGATTCATAGGACGCAAAGCCGGTTTATTCGGTTGTTGATTAAACCAAGCCGTTTGCTGGTTCAGACAGATTAGCAGTTTTAATTTTGAAAGTGTTGCCACACGACCATGTTTCATCTAGACAGTACGTTTGCTCAGTCGAACAAAGTTGAGTTTCAGACTGCAACCGTTTTCGTATCGAACTCGAACCGTCTGAACCCTGTCTCACTCCAACCCATCTGCCAGGCTTTGGCGCAAACAAAATACAACCGCGACAGAGTAAGAAAGGGCGATGATCGAACCTGAGCGCCATAGCAGCGCAGCTGACAGCGAAGAGGGACTGAGCAAACGTGCTGTCTAGGTATTAGATGGTCTTTGATACTTGAGTAAGTGAAAGACAATGACCGCGGTTTTCACCCCTAACCGTCCATATATCATAAACCGTGTGGAATTTTGTTTTTATATCTTGGGCAAAGTTAAAGATATAAACTAGAGGAAAAAAAGTCATGAACAGACTGACCCAAAAAATTGGCATCCAGTGCTTCAAAAGTGCAAAAACTTCTAAAAAAGGGCAATTGTTTCATGTTTTTTGCCAGAAACGGCTAAACTACTGGGAATTTGAAAAACCTTTCTTCTGTGAAATTATCCCAAACAACAATATAAAGAAATCTCTAGTACACTCCAGCTTTATACGAACAACCCTTCATACCGTTTTGATACATGAAAATGGGAATAGCTTCAAAGTTCATCAAGACTGCTGTTAAAAGTAATGCCGAAGTCTTTGATTGCTTTAAAAACCATCTTTCCGAATCTCAGCGATGCAAAAATTTAAGCTGGTAATTATGTAATTTTAATTATTTTTATATCTGATTTGGCTGATTTTGCATTAAACAGGTGTTCTGACTGGACCAGATATCAGAAAATTAACCCTCCGTTGTACACCCGGGTCTGGCCAGACCTTTTTCGACTTTGAACGTAAATTTAACACATTTCTATTATAGCTAGCGACTCGCCCTTACAGGTAGCTTCCTAAAATTTAATTCTCTATCGATTTATGCATATGAGGATTTAAAAAGGATCATAGAACAGGACGAAAAAAAGGATTTAAAAAGTTACACCTTCGGTTGTACCCCTCGGGTCTGGCTGGACCTATACAAAATGTATGGAAACATATGGAATATAATGTATTTTAAATGTATTTATAATGTAATTAAACCAGTGGCCATTCTATATTATAATGCACAAAAAGCCGGTGTCGATTGTATGGATCAAATGGTCACGCATTTCACATCAAAACGGCCAACAAGTCGATAAACTTCGTCGAAAAACTCGTTTTTTCTGTACTGCATGCAATAATCCAGTGTGCCAACAGCACTCAAAAACCGCATATACATGTTTTGCTTGCCTTCCAGCGATCCCAGAATAAATATCGTATCATATTTCACAATAAAATTTCATTGTAATCGCTTTTCTTTCATCAACCTTCTTCGAAATGAGTCAAAATAAAGAACAAAACAAAAATTGTATTTCTTCACAAACCCAAACATTTTTTTCGATTATTTTTGCTTCTGTAGGTAGCTCAATACATGCCAAAACCAATGAGAGAGGTAAGAAATTAAAAAATATAACTGCGATGCTTCTAATTGACCTCGCATATGCCATATATCCCCATACAAATGCTTGTAAATACATAGGGTCTGGCCAGACCCGAGGTGTACAACCGAAGGTTTTAGAAAAGGTGTACAACGGAGGGTTAATGAAAAGCGATGACTTCACCACTGTGCTCACAAAGAATCACCGGCAAGCATGGGACGTTCTTAAAGCTGTGATTCAGAACGTTTTAGGAAAGCACCGAGCTGAGCCAGATGAAGTAAGAAAATTAGTGGCGAGAATGCTCAAATGTTTTGAGCTTATCAACGTCTCGATGACTTTAAACCAAACCATCTGGATGTTTTTCTGAAACAATTATCCACCGAATCGGACGAACAAGGGGAGCGATTCCATCAGGTTACAATGCCAATGGAAAAAAGATATCAAGGCAAGAAGCTAAATGCACAAGCCACAAAGTATGCCAGTATGAGGATGAAGGCGTCGAAAACCTAGAAGACACTGGATGTAGTAAAAACACGAATAGATGTATGCCTTTGGATCATCTTTCTAGTTCTGGAAGTACAGAGTCAGTCCATGAACCAGCATCAAAAATATTAAAACCTTAACCTTTGGTTAAAATTACGTTTTTTCTTTTTTTTAACTTTAACACACTGAGAACTAAAGTTCATAATGAATACAAAGTGTTATCTAAAAAAGATAACTTTTATAGTATCAAAACGGTATGAAGGGGTGTTCGTATGAAGCTGGCGTGTACTAGAGATTTGTTTATATTGTTGTTTGGGATAATTTCGCAGAAATAAGGTTTTTCAAATTCCCAATAGTTTAGCCGTTTCTGGCTAAAAACATGAAAAATTTGCTTTTGTTGAAGTTTTTGGACTTTTGAAGCACTAGATGCCAATTTATTGGGTCATTCTGAATATTTTTTTTCCTATCTTTATACTTTGCCCAAGATATAAAAACAAAATACCACACGGTTTATGATATATGGACGGTTTGGGTGAAAATTTAACAAAAAGTAATTTTTTTATTAGTTTGGTTTGCTCTTAAATTATGGTCCGAAGGCGTAACCAATTTCTGTTTTTACTGCGTATGTAACCTAGCCAGAAAATTGGAGAGATTTAATTATTATGAGAGAAAGGCTCTTTTGCGGACTTCTGACTGGGGACTAAAACTAGAAAATTTTTGTCTTTCCGACAAATTCTTTTTGTATTTGCAAATTCAGCCGCTTTTACCATTGCCTTAGCAGCAGGTGGGTTGTGGGGGATCTGGTGGGAATCTGTTGGGGATCTGGTGGAGATCTGGTGGAGATCTGGTGGGGATCTGGTGGGGATCTGGTGGGGATCTGGTGGAGATCTGGTGGGGATCTGGTGGGGATCTGGTGGGGATCTGGTGGGGATCTGTTGGGGATCTGGTGGGGATCTGGTGGAGATCTGGTGGGGATCTGGTGGGGATCTGGTGGAGATCTGGTGGGGATCTAGTGGGGATCTGTTGGGGATCTGGTGGGGATCTGGTGGAGATCTGGTGGAGATCTGGTGGGGATCTGGGGGATCTGGTGGGGATCTGGTGGGGATCTGGTGGGGATCTGAGGATCTGGTGGGGATCTGGTGGGGATCTGGTGGAGATCTGGTGGGGATCTGGTGGGGATCTGGGGATCTGGTGGAGATCTGGTGGGGATCTGAGGGGATCTGGTGGAGATCTGGTGGGGATCTGGTATGGGATCTGTGTGGGAATCTGGTGAAGATCTGGTGGGGATCTGGTTTGGTTTTTATCCAATACTTAAATTTACAATCGGATTTATCGTCGTATAGAGCTTCGCTCGTACCGGGCGTCAAATGACACCCTCTTTTTTTCTTTCAAGATCCGGAAGATTCAGAAAGAGTCACAAAAATTTAAAATAAACTTCAGCTGCCTGCTTATAATCACATTGAATTCAAGCTTCTCACTGCACAAACTGCTTCCATTCTTTCAAACCCTTTCGAACAGGGTATAAAATTTATTAAGCACATGTCCATCTAAGCAGCTACAGGAGAAAGACATGTGTTTCCATTTCTGTCAGAGTGACGATGAGTGAACTGCATCTAACTCCAATGGATAACAGATGCAGCAATGCATAAATATGGCATTCACACAGAATTGGTATTTTATGAGTGTGCTTCTGTGTGTGTGTGTCTTTTGGGTATCCTTTTTTATTTCCCTCAAATTGAGTGTGTTGATTTATTGTCAATATTCGTTGGAGGTAAATGATATTTGGCATCGCACACAACACAAATACTCGTAGCACAAGCGACAGTTGGTTATGGCCAAATGAAATACAAACGTTTATTTATGCATAAGCGCTCTCCTTTGTGGCAACAGCCTGTCTGTCTGTCAAGTGTTCAAAAAATGTTTTGTGGCATTGCTAAATAATAAATTTCAATTAGAGTCATCCAAGACACATTACATCCAGCACATCCAGCAGCCCCACAATGAATAAATCAGTAGAAATAAAAATGGAATTAATCTACATGGGCACAACACATGTTTTGAGGTCCTGAATGTGCTTTAACAAAGCCATTCATTTTGTCAACAGCCACCAACCTGGGACTGGCAGGAGTCAGAGCTGTCAGTAGGGCGGAAAAAAAGGCAAATATATTTGCTTAATGCTGATAAAAACTTCATCATAAAACTTTCGGAGCGTCGGCAACAGTTTATAACGCATTTATCTCAATTGTTGGAGAAGCTGTCAGTCGTCGTGATAATCAAGAATAAATGCCAACACTTTCCACCCCAAAAATCGAAACTAAACAGAGAAACTGGGTCAACTGGATTTAATTAGTTTCGATTAATTTGCTACTCACTTTGTGTCGTCCTTTGGGCATGGTATAAACTTGATGCATTCGCGTTTTTGAAAATTTGTCTCAATCCAACTGCGAGGCTGATGCTAAAGTTAAAATATAAAACAGAAATTAATAACATTTGGCCACACTTTGAAATAAAATTGATCAATTTTGTACATGGAAACAGAGAAACATTTTAGGTAAAATTGGATGAGTGATTTTTTTTTATTATTTTTGGTGTAGTGCAACAAAATTTGAGGGTGAGGAAGAGAGATAGAAAATGAATAGTTAACAAAAATATTTACAACAATTTTACAATATTCAAGACAAACATACTTTCCCCTCCCCTTAAGATATAACCCTGCTAATTGTTTACCCCAGCGTTTAGCATGTTAAAACACAGAGAGAAAAAAAACCTGCTCTAAAATAAAGTTTAACCCAAGTAAAGTTGGTAATTTTCAAAAAGAAAATGAAACTGTCTTAAAGCAAGTTTAAAACAAACTTTAAATGCTTAAAATCAAAGTTAAGTCAAATATTGGTTGTGGATTTTCTAGAATTAAGAATAACGAGAAGGCCAAGCTAACTTCGTCTTTGCCGAAGTTTTTATACCCTTGCAAATGTTTTAATACATCAGAGTTTAAGAACGCCAGCATTAAAACAAACTATTTTTCTAAATAAAACCCACTTTTCGACCGATAGTTCCTATGGCAGCTATAAGATATAGTCATCCGATCCGGTCGGTTCCGACATATTAGCAGTGTGCAGTAAAAAGAAGACTCTGTGCAAAGTTTCAGCTCGATAGCTTTAAAACTGAGAAACCAGTTTGCGTAGAAACAGACAGACAGACGGACAGACGGACGGACAAAGCTCAATCGACTCAGCTGATCAATAATATATAGTTTATAGGGTTGGAAATGAATATTTCTATGCGTTGCAAACTTCTGGGCAAAATTATAATACCCTTTGCAAGTGTATAAAAATGGTAAAAATGAGAATGAAATTCATTTAGTTCTCGATTCCGAGGACTCGATTCTGAGTATTCGCTACTCAGTACTCGATTCCCAGAACTCGATTCTGAGTACTTGATTCCCAGCACTCGATTCTGAGTACTCGCTACTTAGTACTCGATTCCCAGTACTCGAATCTAACTACTCGATACTGTGTACTCGATATTAAGTTTTCTATACTAAGTACTCGGTTTTGAGTACTCGATTCTGAGTACTCGATACTAAGCTCTCTATCAGTACTCGATTCCCATTACTCGATTCTGAGTACTCGATTCCCAGTACTCGATTCTGAGTACTCGATATTCAGAACTCAATACTATGTACTCGATACCAAGTTCTCTCTACTTAGTACTCGTAACTAAGGACTCGAAATTTGGTACTCGATACTAAGAACACGATACTAAGCACTCGATACTAAGTACTCCGTACTAATTACTTCATACTAAGTAATCGATACTAAGTACTCGAAACTAAATACTCTATACTAAGTACTCGATACGAAGTACTCAATACTAAGAATACGACCCGGAGTACTCGATACTAAGTACTTGATACTAAGTTCTCTATAATAATTACTTGATACTAAGGACTCGAAACTAAATACTCGATACTAAGTACTCGTTACTAAGGACTCCAAACTAAGTACTCGATACTAAGAACTCGATTCTAAGTACACCGTACTAATTACTTCATACTAAGTAATTGTTACTAAGTACTCGAAACTAAATACTCTATACTAAGTACTCGATACGAAGTACTCAATACTAAGAACTCGACCCGGAGTTCTCGATACTAAGTTCTCTATACTAATTACTTGATACTAAGTACTCGATACTAAGGACTCGAAACTAAATACTCGATACTAAGTACTTGATACTAAGTGCTCGATACTAAGTACTCGATACTGAGAACTTTAACTCCCCCAAATCCCTCCCTGCGTACGCCACTGCCTTCAATGCGTTACAAACTTGTGTATAAAAACAGTTTTTAACATAAAATTTTTAAGTATGATATTAATAAAGTCAAAAAATTTGTCATACTTAAACCCTTTTACCGATCTGTTGATCCGATTTAGACAACATTTTGTAAATCTGTTTATCACAAAGTTTAAGAACGATACAACTTAAAACAGAAAAGTTTTTTTACTAAGACCCATTTACCGACTAATCGGTTCTATGACATCCATAAGATATAGTTATCCGATTTTGAACAATTTTTGTAATTCTGTTTGAAATCTATTTAAATCAGAGGGAGGTCCGGAATAACTCTCAACACATATTTTCAAAGTGTTTCTCACTGAGAGAAACACAAAAATCATAAGCATTTTCGGTTTCTCACTGAGTTTAATTTTAATTTTTGGTTTATTTGTGTTTTCTGTTAAGACCCGTACGGAGTACGACGAAAAATTCGTTTCGATACAGTATTTCACATAAATAGAAACACTTTCTAACAGCACATGAGCATCAAAGCAAAGCCCAGGTGTTTCTAATTATAAAAAAAATACTGTATCGAATCGAATTTTTCATCGTACTCCGTACGGGGCTTTAACCGGAAATTGTTAACAGAAAAATTTAACTGTTTTTCAATAAGTTCAAACAATAAAGTGTTTTTTGATAACAGTTATAGTATAAAAGAAAAACGAAAGTAAATCAAGATAAATGAAATTTCTCTATTAGTTATGTAATGATAATATATATACTTTGTAGATGTGATTCGGAACAATGTTTTATACCTGCGGTGAGCACGAAATTTAAGTTTGGGAGCAGTCCAACAACAAAAACAGTAAAAAACTAACCTTATCAGATAAAATCGATTCGGCAAACGAGACACACACTGCATATGATTTAATTTGCTAACATCTGCTTCAGTGCCAAGCGGGTCTCGATCGCGCACACTGTACCTGCTGAGCCCAGCATGAATTTTGTTGTTTCAACTTACTATTATGTAAGGCAATTGCACTTGTTGCGACGTATGCTTGCGCTTGTCGGCGCCTCAAAGGAGACAAAATTCTTAAGCTTCAGAACGACCAAAAAATAGTTCTGAGATCTGTGGAAGCATGGTCACCATGGTATATAATGCGGTTTAGTATTCTCGCAATCATATTTTTGTAGTTATGTGATGTCATTTGTGGTCTTGAAAAGCATTTCTTCGTGGTGTGAGCGCCATTTTTTAATGACTGTTAAGTGCATTCGCATTGTTGATGGAGTGTGGTAATTTGAGGTTTTAAAAGGCAGTTTCTTAGCCACTTGTATTACCATGGAGTTCCTGTAGCTGTGAACTGCGATTACACATTGATCCTAATATGATTTTCCAGCCCTTTCCACACACAAACTTCCTTTACAAGAGCACTGAGCTGTAACCGCGCCAAGAAACTACTATTCAGAATTAAAGTTTTCGGTGTTTAATTTTATGCCCTTATCGCTGTAAATGAAATTTAGTGTTGAAAATGTCCGTTCCACAGACTTTGAGTAAAAAGACACTTATATTTTTCTCACAATAATAAGTGTTATTAAGAAACACATAACAGAAAAAAAATGAAAATATGTGTTTCTCACTGAGATAAACACTTACACTCGAAAAATAAGTCACTTTCACTGAACGAAACACTTATACTCAAAAAATAAATCACTCTATCTGTTTGAGAGATTTTACAAAGTGTCTAAAAATAACCGGGATATTTTACAACACTTTCATTTTGAGTGATATATTCCGGACCTCTGATTTAAATTAAGAATCACTGAGTTGGGACGCTGTAACGATGCAGGGTTCTGACTACAAAGGAATCGATACTGAAGACAGCGTCACTGATGGTTATCGATACATCGATGATAGGCTATGACGATTGATTTAAAACCTTTACCAATCTGTCCAAATTTTCGTCTTGCTTCACCTAATGGCAAGGAGCCTCTCGCTGACTCTTGATTTTGAGTGGTCTTTAGCTTAGTTTAGTTTAGTAATAGTACCCCTAGGAAATTCCAGTGGTTAGAGCGAGACGCACATATTTCCTAAGGCACTCAGAGAGCGTAAGTGAGAGCGAAAAACAGACTTATTTCTGACAGAAGCGGTGTCGACTACGCCATCGTTCAGTCTAGATATCCTAATCTGTGCTAATTGTCCAATTCAGGCGTGCCCAAGCCCATTCAGCAAGCCGCGCATTAGTTGTTGTTCGTTCTCAAAGGAACAGCTGGCGTGTACATACAACAACAACAAATTCATATGCGTTCTTTGCTCTCTTTCTTTCCTAGCGAAGGTTTTGTTGTTGTTGTAAAGCCCGTCAGGCAAAGCATCTGTTCTGTGTTCTGTATTCTCGTTCTCTCCGAGCAAAGACTTTGTTGTTGCCTGTAGCACACACACAAATAAAAATCGAGTTTCTATTTCTTGTGGTTGTTTTTGCTTAAGATATGTTTCCTTCATTTGTATTGGTGGTTGTTATGTCTGGAAATTACATTTTTGATTGGGGTCCCTTTCTTTGGGATAACGTGCATTAGCTGCATGCATGTATGGCTGCGTACCTCTAACTTCTCTTTCTTCGTGCTCTGACCAACTGGCGGGTGGCTTTGGCCTTATTACCGAATAAAAACTAGTTCTGCACGTCTAACCATCACAATAGAGAGAGAGCAAGGAAGTCGTCTGAAGTTCTTAGTGTTCACAAACACAGGCACATTATTCTCTCCTCTCCATTTGTCTGGCCCTGACCTACCATCCCTTAGCTAGCAGTTAATACTAGCTGCTTTTCTCTCTGTGTACCTCACTCATGGCATCCCCTTCACATACCTCTTGGTTATTGCCCTCATTGGCAGCATGAGCCTTTAGCAAATCACGCACATTAAGTATTAAAACTTTCGACAGAGTCGATGAGACCGAGGAACGTTTACGATGCTGCCGCTTGCGTATGCCACGCGGCGTTGTGGGTGGCGGGGGAACCGCCTCAGCAACCGCAGGAGTGTTACTATATCGACGCACCGTAGAGAAGTCTTTGGAGATGCGTCGCATATATTTGTGCGGTGCCAGTGGCGAATCAATAACCACCATATTGACGTCGCCCCGCTTCTTCCGCTATTTTCACTAATATGCGCTAATTAATTGAATTTGGCACGGTGCAAGCACGCTTGCTGCATTGCAATTGCCGAGCTGCGCGCTGTTCTGGGCCTCACGGCGGTTGAGTCCCAACTATCATGATGCACCTGATGCTGGCAAAACGTTCGCTGGCAGTCGCTGCTGATAAAGCCGAGTTATTTACAATGTATTTACCCTGCGAGAGTCGTAACGTGAATGGCAGCTCTTGCTTCATCAAAATGGAGGGGGGAGGGCGGGGGTGTCTAAAGCATTTAACTGCCCAGATGGGCTTAATCTGGCTACGCTCCGCTACTTTGGTTAGTTTAAGTTAAGAAAACTAGAGTCAACTTATTGACATTTTGCTGGGTTAGATGGATATACAACTGTTGTTTGGAGAAATGGTGATATGGTAGGGCCTTATCAGGGGATTTATGTAAGTTTTCTGTATAGATAACTGAAAAAATAGAGATGCAGATGAACCAAAAAAAAAGGATTTAGGTTAAATGGAAGCAATTTAATTTCAAGAAACTGTTCGAGAATTCGTTCAAAACATTTTCCGATCAAGAAGAAGTACGATAGCACTCTAGAACAGTGGTGCCCAATCTCACATTATCAAGCTTTGCGCTTGTGTGCGTAGCAGCGAAACACGAAGTAAACTTCATAAGGTCAAATATGAGCAACAAGCAAACGAACAAATGCCTTGCGAGGAAGAAAAAGACAAAAGCACGCGAAAGCACCGAGCGTGCTATTTATAGAACACATGTATTCTCTTTTTCTATGCGTGTGTCGGCTGCGACGCCGGCAGAATTATGAGTTCCTATCCCATGGGATAGGATTTTCTCTAGAACTATACTCTAAATCGGCGTGGGGCAGGAAATTTGAGTTTTGGAAGCAGTTTAACCACAACAAAGGAAAAATCAACAGTCATTAGCGAGTCTCGATCGCACACACTGCATGTATTTCGCCGTTTGCATGTGCGCCCTGCTGACGCCGTTTGCCGATTTGCGTGGTTCGCTTCATATTTAACCATTTATTTACCCATCTATATGACAAACTAAACCCTTTTTGAACTTTTTGCAAATTTCCACCTGTTCTTCCCTTTTTCAATTGCCAATTATTAAATCTTCATGATAATCTGAACTATTTATAAAATTTTGCAATTTTCCCCCGTCAATTTATCTGATTTTTTTTAGACTGTTCGATCTAACCATTTACCTCTTGATACCCAAAACTCATAAAATTTTGCCAATTTCGCGATATATCAAATCTTTATGGTAAATTTTGTAAATTTCAAAGTTTTTGTATCTGGCTGGCTTGAGGTCGGTGGAGAGTTACAATTCAATGTAATCAACACAAATCAACAGAGATTAATTACAACAATTTGGAATAGCAATTGGTATGTCCGTACAACGATCGCTGTTTCAAAGATAACCACATCTTATCATCAGCGGACTCTGTATTGCATATTCACATTCAAACAGCCACACAGTTGTCCATTATATAACAATCTATCGCCGAATAACGCATTGGGGACTCCAATGTGCTAAGCGTCGAGATCAGTTTTCAGCCTGGAATTCTGCTATGCTTTTTGTTAAATTTTTGCAATTTTATGGACAGTTTGGTTTGATCTACACCTCCCATTTACCGGCAAGTCAAATAAGAATTTAGGAATTTTCGCAATATATTTTGGACTGTTCAATCTAAATCTCTTATTTACCAGCGTTTGCGCTTTCGTAAATACTCAAATGAACATTTGGTAAATTTCGCGGTTTTTGGTCTACACTTTTTATATCTTTCTTCTTCTTTATTGGCCATCACAACTGTTTTACGGTCTCGGCCGCTGCAATTATCGCAGTTTTCATTGGTGGTGATTTTTAACGTGGGTGGGTAATAAACCAGACGCACTAACCCAATATATTGTACCCTATAGGGAAGGGCGGGTCGCCGCTCACGTTAGCCAGCAGCGTTGCGGATGCATCGCTCCGGAAGAGAGGTTGACGGGTTTTTCAACCCACTATTTGTGTAGCTTTCAACGCCGCGTGTGGCTTTGAATTCTAAAGCCACGATTACGCCGCGTTCAGTTTTTTTCATTTCAACATGCGGCGTGCAAAAAGCTACACAAAAGTAATGGGTTGAAAACCCGGTCGAACGTTAGAAATCCTACATTTCGTGTAGCTTTTTAATTTTTTTTTTACAAATTTATATTTTTTTTACTTACTGGTCGATTTGAAATCCCGGCTCTTGGACTGCAACACGATTGGAATGATGTTTTAGACGTCTCCGCCACGTAACGCGCGTAAGGCAAGGCCTCTAAGACATTACTTGTATTGAATCTGCTAAAGGCACAATCCAATATTTGCTTGCTTGTAATTCCCAAGTTCTAATTCAACGCAATCGCTATTTATATACCGGGCAACAGAAATTTGCAAACGCTTCGCGTAGATTTTCGACACCACGTTTAGATTTGAAAATAAACGTACATTTAGAAATCCCACACGCCGTGAAACCACCTAAACGAAAATAAATTCAACAGAAAATTTCAGTAGGTTTCACCTCCAAGTTAATATCTGAGTACCTAAAGTCCATGTATCCAAATTGTTTCATCGCCATCGTGAATTTTTGGGGAAATGTGCTGATCCCTTCCCATGGGGGAGAGACGTCCGCCAACCTACCAATTTTCTATAACTCATTACAATCGGATGAACAGTATACAAGAGACCTCTGTAGCAGTGACGTCCATACACCGGCAGTACTGTATACTGCTCTCTTTTGCAAAAACAAACAAGTGTTAAATGAGAGCGCTCTCGCGTGGCTAAACACACACACGCAATGCCAAAATGAGCATGTGTGTTTCGCCGGCCAATGTCTTAAAACAGGGCAGGCAAGCGTCCAACCATTGCACAATGGTCCCAAAGTCGATTTATTTGGCATAAACTCAAAAAAAAAGTGGCGATTTGTGGAAAAATCGATTTATTTTTTAAAATGTATATCCCAGTGGTCATAGAATCAAAAAATTTTATTATGAAATGCAGCCCTTAAAGTTTTGCGAAGCCCAGAAAGTCAGCCATTCATTTAACTCCGCACGTGGCTTTTGTTGTGGCAAAATTTTGTCTAAGTTTATTGCCTTTAAAATAAACGAAAATTGATTAAAACAATTGAAGTAAACTATGGAAAATAATGTCCAAGGTATGTTTAATACAATTTCGTTTGAGTTTGTTCTATATGTGTGCTTTGTCCTCTGTTTTATGTGTTTTTGTTGTGTGTTGTTTTAGGCGAGCTTAACCTCAAAATCATTCTGTTTCGTGGAGTAAAAGTTTGGTGGATTGTCGCGGATTGTCGTAACTGTTAATGCAATATTGTTCATTAAAGTTTCCTCTAGCCGATAGTCTAATTGGTTTTTCCCCGAATATTCCCGAAACGGTGAAATTACGATTTTTCCAGACCACTTCTAGTTTGAGCATAAAAAATTGATTGAAGAATGCATACACGAAAAAGCTGTCGTCAGAATAATATGCACGTCGTTTTTCATAGAGCTATGGACTCTAGCGATCCACTGATCTCTGGTTAAATTAAAGAAAGGCACAAAATAAAAAGATACCTCTTCCGACTGATGTCATTCCGCTTTTGGACGTTCGCCCTTTTACATTAAATTGTAGTATGGAACCTCTTTGTGATGAAGATAATACTGACATACCGATTCGTCAATTAGATTCTGAATTTAATGATTAACGAGAGCGTAAGTTAAAGTCGGCTCTAACCGACTTCGATATACCCGTGTGAGGAATTGTGGCGGGCAATCCCTCACAAGAACAGCAACAGGCGGAAAGGAGGGGAATTTCCCCTTCGGCGAATTCGGTAGGGCGAATTGGGAAGCGCGACGGCAAAGAGAAACGAGAGTCAAAGGAGAATTGAAGCGTCGTCGGCAGGCAACGGAGATCGGTAAGCCGAGCTAGAGGCCGAGATCGCAAATCGGGGCCGATCGTGTGCGAAAAGCGAGAAAACGAGATAATTTCTTGTTGCTAGGCAGCGCCAGAGCAGCGCTGCCAATGGATATAGCGACAGTTGGAGAGCGTATGGAAAGGTTTCTGAGCGCCCAGATGGAGGTACCGTATGGAACGGCCGGACTAACGTTCTCGAATGTTCGAGACGTATTCGAGGGAGTGCTGGCGTTTCGATTGGGTGTTGCTAGGCAGCGCGAGAGCAGCGCAAAAACAGTTACACCGTACGAGCAGCGCGGGAGGGTATAAAAGGACCAAGGAACAGGCATGAGGCAGTCAGTGTCTTACGGGGAACTACTGCGAGTGCGTGTCAACGATTTAAGTGACAGTAAAAGTGTAAAGGAGTCCAAGGATACGTCAAAGGATCTCTCCAGGACCGAGAGGAGCGGAAAACGACGATCAGCGTGTAAGAGGGAATAGACAGTCGTGCAGAAACGGTGAACCGGCGAGTCAGAGAGGAGTCTCGACGGGCCAAGGTGTACCGTAGCCGACGCAATATTTGGAGAAAGGGTACGGATCGCAGGATTTCGCAAGTGGTGAGCCGACGAGTACGAGCGATTGTCTCTACGTGTCGCAGCGCAAACCCTTGCTAAGGCGAACCTGCTAATCCGCGAAGGGTAGGCGAAGACGGAGAGCCGGCGAGTCAGAGCGAAAGGTTCGACACGGCCAGGCGATAAATCCTAGCCACCGCAGCGGCGAAGAAAGCTGTCGCTAACACAGCTCCGAACAGGAGAACGCGACAGAGGAAAGTCAGCGGGCATAAGGAGCCGGGACCGAGAAAGAGGCGAAGGTCGGGTGAGGTTAAGGCTAGCTAGAACTATTAATAAGATCCGAATTGTTAATTCTAAGCGCATTGTTTTGAAGAATATATTGTAACGTGTGAATATACTGAACAAATTCCTGTGTTATTATTGTCACCAAGGCTACCTTATAAATTTGTTGAAACGGACCTTCGACAGCCCTGTGCCTAGCCCAAGCAAGCGAAAGGACGAAAAGGGACTCGTTACACCCGTTACTCATGAAAAAACATGTTTAACAGTGTTCCTCCGTTCCTTAGTGTGACCATCCGAAAAGTAAGCAACATTTTTTTAGGGTGGGAGGGGTGGTAGCGTGGGGGGGGGCTTGGTTCACTTTTTTGCTCATAACTTGAGAACCGTTCATCCGATCTTTAACATTTTTTCTGGAAATCGATTTTGTCTATCTTTGAAACTGTAGGAGATATAACGGAGGGGGCGTGGCCAAAATTTGACATAAACTTGATCTGCGTGCAGATAAAAGTAGCATTTGTCCCATACATGTCAAACCTCTATCTCTTATCATCTCTGAGATCTAGGTGTTCATACAGGCAGACGGACGGACGGACAGACGGACAAGTCTATATCGACTCGGCTGTTGATGCTGATCAAGAATATATATACTTTATAAGGTCGAAAATGATTCCTTCTGCCTGTTACATACATTTACACGACTTTAGTATACCCTTTTCACTCTACGAGTAACGGGTATAAAAATATACACCTAATTAAAGTTGTGTTAATAGATTAGCTCAGCTGAATTAATGCTAGTTGGCCTGATCGGTTATATGGCAGCTATATAAAATAATGGTCTAAATTGAACGAATCTTTGTAAGTCGCCTTGGGGGCCCGAAATATGAGTATAAAGCAAATATCGTGCAGAAGTCTTTATAATTAGACTTTATGCCAAAAAAAAACCGACTTTGGCACCATTGTGCATTGTCCAAAGTTTTATCACAATTGGATGAACGGTTTCCGCAAGCATTAGGGACAGATAGACCGACAAACATTCATGATCTGCAGCAACTACTTTATGAATATCACATGCATTGGTCAGGCTGTTTAAGATTGCGCTGATGACTATAAAGTCGTGGCCAGAGCGGTGGATTTTTTGGACACTTCCTATTCACCCGTCTATAATTTATGTGGTCGAAAAAGATTCCTTCTCCCTGTTACATACTTAATATACTCTGTGTGCCTTTGGTTTACTCGAAATATCATTTTGATACTTTCGGGAATATCAAATTGATGCTTGGAGTAATAATGACAAAATGATACTCAATAGTTTCAGATTGATGACTAAATAGTATCGTTTTGATTATTACTTTTCTTTTTGGGTGTGGCGATCATTAGGATCTGCCTTAAATCAAGGCCAGACTAGTAAGAAGCCAAAAGTATTATCATTTCCCTCCTCCCACCCTACTGCCTTCAGCTCAACGCGGTTTTGCTGCATTATTGTTGCCTACTTTTAAGCGTGCGGGTTATATTTCAGCCTCTGAGGCCATCACCCACCTGGCAACCTGACGGACAAACGCAATCCAATTTACGAACTTACTGACTAACCAAATCCCACGCAACTTATCAAATTACTCAACCGTCCAGTAAATTGCTTAAAATTAATGAAGCTACGCTTAAAGCAAAGGCATTTATTTAATTAATTACGGGGAAATGAAATTGATAACCGAGTGCAGAGATCTGCAGTCTTGCAATCCGTTTGTAGCCAAGTGTTTGCTTTGCTATTCTATTTGTTCGCTCATTCCATTAAGTTTTAATTAATTACTCTGCTTAAATGTGTGGCATATGGAAGCTGTTGTTAAAGGGGAAGCAGGTAAATCAAAGGTTACGTTTTGGTACATAAATCAGCAACAATAACAACAACAACAACAAGTGGGTGAACCAAAAACAAAAACACAATTAAATGATTGACAAATTAAGGTACAATGTTGGTAGCTTACCCTGGGCACAGTTATATTTATGAGACCCCAACAGATTTTTTTCAGTCCCCATGGTATCTTTATGTTTTATTTTTGTTTTTACAATTTATCAGGTGTTTTTGATGTTTATAACAAATGTACACACATCATTTTGTGCAAACACACAAGAGACGGTGCGGTGTGTGTGTGTGTGTGTGTAAAAGAATAAGCAAATCATAACAAATTAATTTTTAAAATTTATAATAAATATTTGTATATTATTAACATACATAATTTGCCAGAGAAAAGGGGTTGGGAATAGGGGGGCGGGATTAAAATTGTATAAAGCAAAGAAAGTTGTGTAGTGTTCGTGTGTGTGTGTGTGTGTGTGTGTGCGTGTTGTTTGTGCAAAAACAAATTGGTAAATAGAAGAAAAATATTTTGATTATAAAATTAGTTGAATTATAATCAATGGGGGACGCCTTTGAATTTTGACTTGACCGCCAAACTACTTTGTGGACTACATCTAAGCCCTAACAAATGACATTTGTTGCATGCATGCATGGACCCTGCTGCTGCTGCTGCTGCTGCCATTGAGTGGGTGTGTGGCACGTAGCTTACATTTCATTACCACCGCCAAAGAGCGACGCAGGATGTTGTCTAAGTGCCTTTGTCCCGCTTCAGGTAAGTGGCAGTGATTGTTGCGGCACCAAACTAACCATTCATCCATCCATCCATCCACCCACTCAATCTCTCTACAGCTGCAAGTCTGACTGAGCACACAAGTGTGCACTTGACAACGACTAACGTGCACACCCACACACACACATTCACACACCCACTCACACACACACACACAGGCTGCACGGTCGCCATGCCACTACGCAAATTGAAATACGAACAACTGTGACTGTGACTGTGACAATTAAAGGCCACAGCTGTGCAACCAACTGACCATAAAATTATTCCCAATTTATTTGTGTGCACAGAAATTTGATTTATACACCACAATTCGAAATTAGAAATATGTACACAATTATTTAAAATTCCACTCATATTTCATTCACAAAAAATTTCAACAAACGACTCAATTGTGCCGATGTGAGATAGCTGGGGCAAGCGATTAACAACCATAATCTTTTGGAGAGTGAAGTGAGTGAAGTGATTTCATTACATAGCAAACAAATATAACCAATCTCTGACTTGATCTCAATCTTCTTACTTGATTGTACTTGAAACAAATACAATAGTATTGAAACAGTTCAAAAAATACTCATTGTAAATACGAATCATACTCGAAAATCAAACAATCCTGCATCAAGTTAGAAGTGTAAACACTAGGGGGGACATTTGATTTATGGAAAAATGTAGGGCCATACAGATAGCCCCTTATATAAAAAGACGTTGCAGTCGAGTATGCCCACTTAATGGTCCCTGTATATACGAAGGTCAGTTAGGCTCTCACCCCCTATCTGATACCTTTTCATGTATAACTTTTAAATGCGTAACTAAGGGACCAACGAAAAGTATGCAACATTGATTTTAACGGGGGGCGGAATGGGGGCTAAGTCGCTATTTTGCAAATAACTCGTGACCAGTGTTGCCGATCTTTCATAAATTTTTTCAGTTATAAATGGCGATTCTTCAAAACTATGGGAGATTTAAAGTTTTTTACTTTCACAATTGTGGAGGCCGGAGGTGCGTGGACAAATTTTAAACAATGACTGCGATTTAAATGAACTAATAACTTCGTCCCTACATGTAAAAATTCTATTTGGTGAACGTGTCGGATGATTAATATTTTCATACTTTGAGACCCTGTCGCATAAAATGCCTAAAATAAAATCTTTGGCTTTTCACGAATATATATACTTTATACGGCAAATATATGCTTCCCTGTGAAAATGTGAGACCTCCTGTTTTCCATTTTTACTGGGTACGGGGACCAGCTCTAATGCACACATATAGGGTACTCACTGTACCCAACATACATTAGCTAACTCACATTGTAACACTCAGTTGGAAATGTTTATGTAAATTCAAGCCAAGTCCCCAGCACATTCTAAAAGCAAAGAAATTCAATCACTTAAGCATGCAATGAACACCATAAGTGCTGCGTCGGCATGTTTGTCACATCTGCGCTGTTCACTTCTACTAAGTTGTTCGTTCACCCAGAGCCTATAAGAATATCTTTGAAGTGAGTCTCCAAACGAACTGAATTGAAGTGCTGCGCATCACGGTTGCGGCCGTTTTTTTTTTTTTTTTTTTCAAATTTTAAAACATGCTGCAAAGCTATTTTCCGTTTTCCGTTGGGCCGATTTCCTGTAAATTTTGATGGACGAATTGAAGAAAAAAGGATTGAGAGAAGCTTGGCTTGGACCCTTTGGGGGCTGTTTTAGCCAATTTTACATTTTAAAATTGAAGGAAAATCCCTGTTGAAGTCGCAAAATTTGACCGAAACGCGTAGGAGAAAAATTTCAAACAGGTTGCGTTGGTTGTCATTCCCCACAACCTCACTATACCCTTGGAGATGGTATTAAAGTCAAAATGGGTTTAACGTGAGCACCTGCCGCAATGGCTTTATCCCAGGGTGCCGAGCACAGGGTTGATAACGTCAACCAACGTCCGCAATGGACTTCGAGAAGCCCAAAGGTACCAATTAGAGCCACTACTGCATGGTTGTGTCTCCCTCCTTGGTGAGGAGCGAGGCCTATCTATACCTCTGCCGATCTCTGGGTCACGACACCCGGTTGAAACGCAACTCCACGTCGAGCCACGAAGAAACTCTACCCGCATTTGGGTGTTAAACCACAGCCACCACGTTACTCCCCAAGGGGCCGCACCACAGCCAAACGGAACAAGTTCCGCGGGCTCTGGCTCCCGTGGTACCAGAATGAAGCTTCCGGTCAAGCTTCGTGTCTGCAAGGACACTACCAATTTAAACCCCAAAGCAGTTACGGGTTGGTGGCCCAGGGAAAAACTTAGACATAGCTGTTAGGAATAGAGCGTAAGCTGGCGAACGCCGACTCACAGATGGAACGGTATATACACCACTATCATGGTCATGGCTTTCTCACTGTTAGAAGCGAGGACTATTCCTTCCTCTTCCGCAGAAGCGGCTTATAATCATTGATCAGTGATCAAACTGCAGTAAACTGCAGCCAGCTTATGTCCCCATCACCCCTAAGGGCTTGACGCAAGGGCAGAGAGTTGAAACCGTCCCTGTGATCCCGAGCGACTGTGGTACCAGAAAATCCTCTGATCAGGTTCGTGTACCCAAAGTACACTTCCAGTTTTAGCTCCATGCAGCTTGGGGACTGGTGGCCCCAGGCTTGGAGATGGTATATTAAAATTGTCCAGATGTTTGTAACGCACAGAAGGAAGCATCTCCGACCACATTAAGTATATATATTCTTGATCAGCATGACGGGCTGAGTTGATATAGCCATGTCCGTCTGTCCGTCCCTGTCCGTCCGTCTGTCCGTCTGTTCCTATGCTATCTCCTCCGTCAGTTTTAAAGCTATCTTAACCAAACTTTGCACGAAGTCTTTTGGTACAAATACGCTGCACATTTGTCGGAACCGGCCGGATCGGATGACTAAAGCATATAGCTGACATAGGAACGATCGGTTGAAAAAGTAGTTTTAGTGAGAAAAACTTTTTTGTTTTCAATGCTATCGCTCCCAACCCTCGTATTTATAAGTTTTTTTGATTTCACATAATTTCACCTAGATTTATCGAAATCGGACAACTATATAGTATAGCTGCCATACAAAAGATAGATCTGAAAAAAAGTCTTAGTAAGAAAAACCTTTTTGTTTTCAATGCTCCCACTTTGTACAGATCTATATTATATACTACCACACAATTTTGTCAAGTTGGATTTAAATCGGATGACTATAGCATATAGCTGCCATAGGAACGATCGGTCCAAAATGTAGTTTTAGTGAGAAAAACTTTTTTGATGAATATATCTTATAGCCATATATCAAACTGGCAGCATATATCATGCTCCAAGGGTACAGCCGAAGTTTGCTTCCCTCTATTTTTATACACTTGAAAAGTGTATTATAATTTTGCCCAGAAGTTTGCAACGCATAGAAGGAATCATCTCCGACCACATAAAGTATATATATTCTTGATCAGCATGACGAGCTGAGTCGATTAAGCTTTGTCCGTCCGTCTGTCCGTCCGTCCGTCTGTCTGTTTCTACGCGAACTAGTCCCTCAGTTTTGGAGCTATCGATCTGAAACTTTGCACAGAGTCTTATTTTTACTGCACGCTGCTAATATGTCGGAACCGACCGGATCGGATGACTACTTCTTGTAGCTGCCATACAAATGTTCGTTCGGAAAATGGTTTTAGTAAGAAAAACTGTTTTGTTCTCAATATTACTGCTCTCAAACACGGTCATGGGTAATATGTAATGTTTTTAAGCTGATCTGCGAAGTTTGGTCGAAGTCGCTAACCGTTGAAAACTTCGGTACAGACGAAGTTAGCTCTGCCTTTCTCGTTTAATTTATTATGTACACCCTAAAAGCAATCATTTAAGATGATATCCGTTAAGTTTCTTATCGGCCTCCACCCTAGTGTATACACTGAAAGAAAAATCAAGAATTTTTAGTTGCAAAACTTCAATAAGACAGAAAATTCTTCATTTAAGTACGGAATGTCTTGTTTCAAGAGCGTTTTTAAGGGTCGTTTTCTCATGTTCCTGTTTTTGCTCAAATCGAAATCTACCTAGATTTGGCAACTAGGTGGATTTTGTGCAATCGGTTTTCTCATGTAGATGGATTATGAATTTGGGCATTTGCGCCACGGTCACACCGGGAGGGCTGGAAAGGCACTAAAAGTAAATTGGCAGCGCCTTGCCACTCGCTGAATTTTTGTGTTATTTATTGCTCGCCAATTTTAAAAAGTAAAGCATGCATTTCACAGAGGAAGAGAAGGAATTTTTTTTAACAACTTGTTACTATAATTTGAACAAATTTTGCTGATATTTTGGCCATAAAGGACAAACTGTGGAACTTTCCGGGCATATTTGATCAAATTATTTGCGTATGAAACTACAGCTTTTGTTTTAAATCCAGTGAAATCTTCAATCATCTCTATTTTAATCAAAATTTGGCTAAATTGTCTGCCTGTGAACTTAGCTATTGCTTAAGCTAAGCTAGGGGGAATTAAAATGCGGATCTGTCTCTTTGGCTATGTCTGCAGGTGTCTTGCATACAAATCCACATCCAATATTTTTAATTTTGGGTTTATTTTTATCAATTCAGACTTAACTGTTTTTAGCAGCAGATGTTTTTTGATTTTAAATATTTTTCAGTGTGACCATATGCGTGCACACATAAAAATACATAATTTGGTTAACCATGTACTTGGTTTTGAAATCAATGAGGATGAAGTAGATGGCAACAAAAACCATCTAGATGGCTAACCATAAACATGAGCAAAGCAAATCCACCTAGATTTGCAAATACATCAACATGAGAAAACGGCCCTAAAAATAACAAGAATTTGCAGTTGCAAAACTTTAATAGGCCAGAAAATTCTTGATTTAAGTACGGAATATCTTGTTTCAAAAGCGTTTTTAAAAATTACATAATTCTTGATTTCCAGAACGTTTTTTATTTTGTTTAAGAACTTTTAGAGCATGACCTAGACTTCTTTATGTTAGCTCAGAGCTATTTGTACTTAAAGTAAGAGCTCGTTTTTACACCAAGAATGAAATGATCTTAAATTAAAAATTTTTCTCTTGAATTAAGAATTTTATTTCCATTTTTGAATGATTCAACGGTCAATTTCGAATTTAAGAACGAAATGATCTAAAATTAAAACTTTTTTTTCTTGAATCAAGAATTTTATTTCAATTTTTTACGGTCAATTTCGAATTTAAGAAAGAATCGTACTCAAGGTAAGAATTTTCAAGAGCGAATCGTTCGTACCAAATTCTTCTCTTCTTCTTCTTTATTGGCCATCACAACCGTTTGACGGTCACGGCCACTGCAATTAATGCTCTCCAGTCGCTTCTGCTCCAAATTCTTCTAGGCAGGATAAAATCAAGAGCGTTTTTTTAATACCGAATCGTTCCGCTTTTTTTTTTGAGTGTACTGAATTCCAATGAAAAAGCGATGGAGTAAATAACAACTGAAAGCAAGTTGAAAAGTGAACAAATAAAATCTTTCTTACAAATACAAATGTGCAAACACACAAACGCATCTGTCAACTTAGCGTTTGTGTTTTTCTTGTCTCTTTTGCTCCTAAGCTGCTGTGGAACTCCTTACGAGTTATGGCAGTCATGCTCTTGATGGGCAAATACGGGGGCGGATACTTAAAAGTTGTGTGCAAACATCTAATGATAGTTACTTCCAGGGTGTATTTGTAGAAATTATATATTGGAATCAAAACTAGTATTTCTATCATGTTCAAGTCAATCACGGGCAATTTTGCATCAATCTTTTTTTGGATGCAATTTAATTCAAATATCGAGCTAAGTTTAGTCTTCGGTATTCTAGCAGCAAGCTAATATTGAAATCAAATCAAGAACGAACTGAAATCAGCGCATATATGTGATCGAACATTTCATTAAATCATTGCTTAGTAACAAAACTTAGCTTTTAGAAATTTAGCCCAAACAATTTTACGATTTTTGTAAGCAAAGATGTGACATTTTGAATAGATGTGTTGGAAATAACAAAATTGCCTACTACCTAAAAGTATGCAATGTAAAAAAGAATACAGCATGCCAGTCATTTGTATTGAATTCTTAATGAAATTTCTTAGCAATATCTATGGCATACTTATGGGCAGTACAAAATGTTGCCTTTTTAAAGACAAAATGGTATATCTTCGCAAAAATTAAACTAAAAGAAGCCCGAAAGTTTGTAAAATGATCCCAAAATGTTAGGCTGCCTTCACACTGTTCGACACATGACCCATGATAACCTAGTAGGCCTGCATTTCCCAATGAAATTCTATGAATTTGACAAGCTATTCAAATTTAACCCATAACAAAAAGCAGGGCTACTAGAATGTCATGTCTCATGTGTCGAACAGTGTGAAGGCAGCCTTACCAAAAGTGAGAAAACCAAAACGATATTGAAATTCAAACAGTGGGCTTTCAATTTACGTTCATACACCATGAAACTACTGTTTACTGTTTAAGAAAGAGAGATCTGACAGAGATCCCTAATGTGATTCAACCGTTAAAAACTTTTGTCCATTTTATGTACCTTTTGCGTGCTTTGCCAAATGAAACCGGAAACCCAATTAAAACCAGCTAACAAGTTGTGGGATATTCAATGCGTAGAATAATTGCAAAATGTGTGCGACCGTGCGACAACTGTGGAATTAATGCACCGTGTTGCACGTTTTGAATTAATTCATATTAAAATTCCGTATAAATTCGTAAGAATTGAAATTCCGCACTGTTGACAGTTGTTTAACACTACATTAAGTGGCGAACCCATGTTTGAGGCCAATTAGCCACACGAAATCAGCCGCAATATTTACGCTTGGAAATATGGAATAATTTATGGATAAATTGACAACCCGATGCATCAATAGTTGGCCACACGCCCCTCGTTAGCACAACTCCATGCCACCACAGGATACAATTTGCCAAGTCCTGGCCCGGCATTGACCCCATTCAGTGGTGGCCTCCGGGCGTTTGCATAGTTTTAATCGAGAACTTAATAAAAGTTGCTGTGCAGAAAACATAAACTCCACTTAATAACCACATCAAGCGTCATCGTTGTCGTTCCCTCTGTTTCTTAGATCGTGCATAATGTAAGGCAACTTTTGCCACAAGCCATGCGAAGCATAGAAAGAAAAGCAAGAACAAAATCAGAAACATAACTACACTGAGATAAAGAGAGGATAACTTCAAAGCCCTTGGAAGTTGGCTTAACAATTTGTTGAAAACTTTAGCAAATTGTATTCAAGTAAATATATTATATTGCTCACATTAAGTTTAAGTATTGAGAGCAATGGTCCTTCAAGCCGGATGTTGAATTAATGTAATATATTTTCTTTTCAGGTACTGAAACTCACTTTAAATGCTCATTGAACTTGAGTTTGTGGAAAGCCATAAGCAATGGTCCTTCGAGCCGGATGCCGCATCAATATATAAAACTTTCTTTTCTAGTACCGAAACTGACGTAAAGTACTCATAAATTAAAGAAAACCTTGCGACAAACTTGCAATGGTCCTTCGAGCCGGATATCGTTTTTTATTTTCTTTGCTAGTACGAAGCTGTACTCAAAATTCTTATAAATTAAAGCCATATTAAAATTGAGAAAGTTGGTCCTTCGAGCCGGATGCCACATCAATGTACCATATTCTCGCCTCGTGTCACCGCTGCTATTTGCTTTATATCTGGATGACATTCACGAGCATCTAAAAGGTGAATTAATGGTTGGAGACACAAATATACGAGTGCTCATGTATGCGGACGACATCGTCATTCTTGCGGACAAGCCCGAGATACTGCAGGACATGATAAGAAGACTAGAAAGCTACTGCACTATGTAGGTCAAAGTCGCATATTATGGTATTTCGAATAGGAGAAAAACTGGCATCATCAGAAAAATGGTTCTTTCATACGGAATTTAAATACCTTGGAGTCGTGTTAACACTCACTGAGCTTTAAAAAACATATGGATGCCAGGTTAAAAGAAGCATAAGAAAGCATAAACACCGTATGGGATAAATTCTTAGGAAGCGATAACCTGAACCTTAGCGCAAAATGGAATGTGTTCAATGCCATAAGTAGAGCCGTTCTGTGTCATTTGGCTCAAGTTTGGGGAGGCGAGGTAAGCGAAAAAGCAGACCAACTGCAGAGGTATTTCATAAAACGAATTCTTAAGTTGCCAGAAAATACGCCAAACTACCTATTAGCGATTGATGCAGGCCTAGAAGACGGACATATTTATAGCCTAAATCTGCTCCTAAAAATATATAGCGAAAACTCTTTTCGAGTACAACAGCACCAGATTGCCGCATATTTTGTCACGGTATATGCTCCGACAGGGGATTGGATGGTATGCGACGCTTAGAAGAAAACTCGAGGATCATAACATCACCCTTAGTGGAAATGCAACGCACTCGGAATGGATTTTAGGTAGTGTATCTCTACTCACAGCCATAACAGAAGAAATTAAGAAGGAACATTTGAACATGGCCAGATCGAGCGAAGTTCGCATATTCAAGAACTTAAACTATGCGGTAGGGGCTGAGTTCTGCAATAACGGCTCCACACAGAGGGCTATTACATGGATCCTAAAGGCGGCTAAAGAGATACGCTGGGAAACACGGTAAACGGTGGATTGTGCTCGCTTTGCAACTGGAAGGAGATAGAGGACATGCATCATTTATCGGAAGATGCCCTATTTTGAAAGAGTTTCGACAATATTTTAAGAAGGAAGTGCTTGAGGCAGAGGAGGTCGTCGCGGCTCTGTATGGAGCCATGGGTTAGGCAAACCTGGCGGATTATGTTGAGGGTGCTATAGTATGTAGGAGGAGCCTAGGAAATATGGCTTCCTTAAGTTACTCTACTAGCTCGCGAAGGGAAGGCAGGTGGTGTAACTCTAAAGGGTAAGTCTTTCTATAGCTCACTAGGATTAACATAAATACTACACTCAGAAAAATTTTCTTCCTAGATTTTAGGAAACTGTAAGCCTTAAACACAAAAATGGACTATAATTGAACAATTTAGGTAATTTTTTACCTAAACAGCTCAAACGTGGACTATATCGTAAAAATTTAGGCAAAAAATTTTAGGCTCTGGTAAGCCTAAAGTCTAGTACCAATTTTCTAATAATAAATGGGGATATAAATGTACAATATTTCAGATACTTTTTATTTCCGGGTATAGCAATTCCGAAAATTATAACGACCGAGATTGTTCTCAACATTACCATGGTAATGCAGTTTTATGAACCGACATACTTGTGATTTGAATACCGGGATTTATTAAAAAATGGAAAACTGGTAATTCCTGATTTCATCGAGGACATATGTATATTGGTCATTAACCTCCTAGGACTGATGACCCATATAGTGCACCCATTGATTGCTAAAATCGTCGAATAAGTACCGAAGAATTGAACAAATGCGTAAGCGTGAGCTCTTTAGCGAAAGAATCGCCTTCTTAGTCCACTCTTTTTACCTGTGTCAAAATCTCAACTCCGTATCTCTTACCATTTTGGATGCAAATGCATTACCAGTGACTCACTGGCAGTGAGTAAGTAGGACGCGCATATAAGAGGTGTAGACCAAAAAGCGCGAAACTTGTCAAATTTTCATTTGAGTATTTACGAAAGTGCAGCATTTACGAAAGACCAAAATTTGCAAGTTTACTCTGCTGAAGAGCATTATCATTTTTTAAAGGATAGAAGGAGGCATCGATGTTGGGTCTGTCGCAATCTTTGCTATCAAGTCTGTGTTTATTCATGCCAACAAGACACGTCAAAATGACTACGTCAAAATGAGAATTTGTGTGTTGTGTTGTTCATATAAGCACATTTTTCACCAAATCTCAGTATGCGTTTTTTTTTTAAATTCCCAACTAAAATTGAGCTAGTTGTCGTTAAAATAAAATGATATAATATTCTAGCGTGCAAGTATATATTTATTTTTGGTGAACCGAATATAGACTTCCGGAGAATTTAAAAGAAATAGAGCCAAAAAATCTTTTTTGGAGTGCGAGTTGAGCACAAAAAACTTAAGGAATGAGATGGTGAGTACTGAGAAAAGTAATTTAAGAACTCAAGTACTTTGTGTTTGTACAAAATTGTGTGTTTTTGCAGAGTATTCGAATAACAAAAGACACAGCCCAAACTGGAGAGCTTCAATCTGCACTCAAATCGACAGTTGAGAAGCTGTATCGAAATAAGTAGCCCTTACAGCCTATTATATGCAGTGTTGGGTAATATAGACTCTATCGGTTCTAATACCTCTATTGTTTCCGCAACCAAAAGATTTGAAAACGGGACAGTAACGAAATATGATAATTTTTTCTTGATTTATTATTCACCGACTTTTCCAAATTAAAAACTTCCCAAAGATAAGACGTATGTTAAGCCTAACCTATTTTAAGACCTATATATTAAGGTAAATTATAATTTTATTAGTAAAAACGAGAAGGCCAAGCTAACTTCGTCTTTGCCGAAGGTTTTATACCCTTGCAAATGTTTTAATACATCAGAGTTTAAGAACGCCAGCATTAAAACAAACAATTTTTCTAAATAAAACCCACTTTTCGACCGATGAAATATTAGTCCTATGACAGTTATAAGATATAGTCATCCGATTTTAACCAAAACTTCCAAATCGGTGTAAAAGCGTTTAATATTAATAATCGCTGAAGTGGGAGACGTTAACATTAAAAACAAAAAAGTTTTTCTCACAAAGACCCACTTTTCGACCGATAGTTCCTATGGCAGCTATAAGATATAGTCATGCGATCCGGTCGGTTCCGACATATTAGCAGTGTGCAGTAAAAAGAAGACTCTGTGCAAAATTTGAACTCGATAGCTTGAGAGACTAGTTTGCGTAGAAACAGACAGACGGACATACAGACGGACGGACAAAGCCCAATCGACTCAGCTCGTCGCTCTGATCAAGAATATATATAGTTTATAGGGTCGGAAATGAATATTTCTATGCGTTGCAAACTTCTGGGCAAAATTATAATACCCTTTGCAAGGGTATAAAAATTGCGACAAACATGCAATGGTCCTTCGAGCCGGATGTCCTATTATATATTCTTTGCTAGTACGAAACTGTACTTAAAATACTTATAAATTAAAGCCATGTTGAAATTGAGAACATTGAAAGCCATAAGTAATGGTCCTTCGTGCCGGATGCCGCATCAATGTAATATATTTGCTTTGCAGGTACTGAAACTCACTTTAAATGCTTCTAAATTAAAACAATATTGAACTTGAGTATGTGGAAAGCAATGATCCTTCAAGCCGGATGCCGTATCAATTTCTTCTTCATCTAGTTCTTTTCTAGTACCGAAACTGACTTAAAATATTCATAAATTAAAAAACAATGAAATATGTATAGTACATGGAATGCTATATGTCATGGTCCTTCAAGCCGGATATAGTATTATACTTTCTTTGATAGTACGAATCTGTACTTAAAATACTTATAGAGTTGTTGGTTAGCGACCTTTCTAACTGTAGAATGTGATGCTTGCCGGCTCGAGGTACCTCGAAAATACTTATAAATTGAAGCCATATTGAAATTGAGAATATTGAAAGCCATAAGCAATGGTCCTTCGAGCCGGATGCCACATCAATGTAATATATTTTCTTTGCTTGGACTGAATCTAACTAAAATTACTCATAAATAAAAAAAATATTTAATTTGAGTACATGCAAATCCATAAACAATGGTCCCTCGAGTTGGATGTCGTTTCAAAGTATTATATTTTCTTTGCTAGTACTAAACTGTGATAAAAATACTCATTCAATGAAGGAATATTGAAATTAAGCATATTGACAGCAATGAGCAGTGGTTCTTCGAGCCGGATTTACGAATTTTTCTTTTCTAGTACTGAAACTCTCACTAAAAAATTTACATAAATTCAAGCAATTCCTAAAGTTTATGCCTAAATAACTAAAGCTAAGGACCCACAGGCAAATAATTTGCTCAAATTTTGATGAAAAATTGACTAAATAGGCCAACTTAGAAGACTTTTCAGCAATTTTTGATCAAATTGTGTACGTATGGAATCATAGTTTTAGTTTTAAGTTGTCCAAAATTTGTAATCATGGCTATTTAGAGAAATTATTATGAAAATTTGGGCAAATTATTTGCCTGCGGGACCTAATTAAAGTTAAGGTAACACAGGCAAATAAAGTGAACAACTTTTGATCAAAGTTTGGCTAAATAGGCCAAATTAGAAAGTCATCGATAATATTCGATAAATTATTTACTATTTAAGTTGAGTATGAGCAATCACGGCTATTTAGCCATATTTGTAAAAAGTATTTGGGCAAATTATTAGCTTATTTCACTATTCCCTTTAATATTTCTCTCAGTGTATGCCTAGCCAATGTTTCACCTGCTGCTAACTTGTCGGCTTCTTTATAACTCGCTAAAGTGTAAAATTGATACTGAAACTGATGTGAAGTTGCTGCCCTGCCTGATGAAGTGTTCCCATTCAAACTCAAACTATTAGAATGAAAGCCGTTGATGGATCGAAGTGCAGGCACCGTCACCTGCACCGACATCTCTACTCTAAAGAGTATGAAAAGTGCTGAATGCATGGCTGCTTCTCAATAAGTGCGTTATTCAAAATTGACAAAGTTTTATGAGTTTCAAAAGAGTAGCTACAAAAAACATAAGAGTAAAGAGCGACAGAGAGAGAGAGAGAGAGAGCAGCCAATCGAACACTGCTGATAAATACACAATGACAACAACAACAATAACTTCAACAATAGCAGAGCGGTGCACACACTAATTACCCATTGCCAATTAATGAGAAACTTATGAGGTAGTTTTTTACTTACAAACACCCAATTGGTTTCAAAATACATTGGATAATAGATGATACTTGATTTTCTGATCAACTGATCGAAGGGGAAACATACAGAGAAATGCGTCAACAAGTAAACGCTATGTTTTTTTTTTCACATGTTTTGCTCAAAGTCGCGTCGTAGACTGACGCTGATAATTGTTAAGTTTGTTGTTGTTATTCTACGCAGACAAGGCGAGCTGTGTCAATTAGAGGGGCAAATGGCTGAGAGCGAGAGAAAAAGAGAGATAAGAACGAGGGCAGTTGGATAAGTCGGCTAATTGTTGAATACAGAGCGATTTAGAGAAGTTTCTTTTCTACTGAGGACTCTGCAGTATCTTTAATAGTGTAAAAAAGTGATTGTGTGTTTAATACTTGGATCATTAAAGAGTCTTTGGCTATGTCTCAAGTCTGTGAACCGGTTTAAAAGTGGTTCAGAGCCATACTTTCGGATACATTTGAGTTACGAACTTGAAATTTGGTGTGTAGGTTGGTAGTATGATGTTACCTGCTGAACCTGCAGGTTGTTAGAAATGAGTTAGATATTTCCGCGGTTCCGAACCAGCCGTCTGAACCGGTTCAAACGTGGTTTAGGGCCTTATCTACGAAATATTTAAGCTCTGAACTTTAAATTTGGTGTTCAGTGGCTATATTTTGACGGCTGATTGGAGTATGAGGTTTCGATTCTCCCAGGAACCACCCAGCTGAACCGGTTCAAAAGTGGTTCAGAGCCCTATCTCCGAAATATTTCAGTTCTCAATTTGAAATTTGGTGTTAAGGTTGGTACTCTGAACTTGTAGATATTTTCCGGTTTTGAACCAGCCGTCTGAACCGGTTCAAAAGTGGTTCAGAGCCATAACAATGAAAATATTTAAGTTATAAACTTGAATTTCGGTGTTAAGGCTGATATTATGACGCTATATATATTTTTCCGATTCTGAACCACCCATCTGAACCGGTTCAAAAGTGGTTCAGAGCCTTATCTCCGAAATATTTCAGTTCTGAAGTTTAAATTTGGGTTTAAGGTTGGTATTATGAAGTTATATATATTTTTCCGGTTTCAAACCAGCCGTCTGAACCGGTTCAAAAGTGGTTCGGAGTCATAACAATGAAAATATTGAAAACATAAACTTAAATTTTGATGTTAAGTTGGGTATTATGAACTTAGTACATGTTCAACAGCGGATGTGTTCCCAAAAGTTTTCAAAGAAACATTATTTACCCCATTTTTAAAAAAGGAGACCCTAACGATGCAGGAAACTATAGAGGAATCTCGTTTCTGAATACTCTGCTAAAAACCTTCACTTCAGTAATATTAACGCGTCTAAACTATTTCCTTGAAGAACATAAGATACTAAGTGAAAACCAGTGTGGGTTCAGAAAAGGATACTCCACAATAGATAGCATATTCGTACTAACGTCGATTTCCAGGGAGTTCCTGAGGGCAAATAAAAAACTGTACCTCTTTTTTATTGACTTCAAGGCAGCCTTCGATACAATAGACAGAAATTTATTGTTTTACAAACTTTCGGCCATGGGCATATCGTCCAAAACTATCAATGTATTGAAGAGTCTGTACGAGGAAAATAAGACTGCCGTATGGGATGGAAATAACCTTTCGGAGTGGTTTGAGACAAATCGGGGAGTCAAGCAAGGTTGCATCATAAGCCCGCTGTTATTTTCTTTGTTCATAAATGATATCGGAGACCAACTTAATGGTGGCGCACGTTTTGGAAATACTGTCTTCAAAATACTGATGTATGCGGATGACATGGTTCTGCTTGCTGAATCACCATCGACGCTCCAGGAGATGATAGACGAAGTACAAGATTACTGCCAAAAATGGGGACTAGTGATAAACACGGAAAAATCCAAAGTGATGGTAGTCCGGAATGGAAGAGGAAGGATGGCAAGAAATGAAAGCTGGACACTCGGTAACATTCAACTGGAATCGGTAAAAATGTACAAGTACTTAGGAGTGTTATTAACCCCAAATATGTCCTTTAAAAGGCACATTGAAATGAAACTTGGAGAGTCCAAAAGAGCGTTAAATAGCACGTGGAAAGCCCTCATGGGAAAGAAAAGTGTGAGCGCTAGTACAAAGTACAAAATGTTCCAAGCAACTTCCAGATCGATTATGTGCTATGCAGCGGAAGTTTGGGGATGGGAGGCGCATGAAGATGTGGAAAAACTGCTAAGGTTCTTTGTAAAAAAAATATTCTATCTCGCAAATAATACGCCAACTTATGCCATTCATTTGGAGACAGGACTACCGGAATTGTTTGAATACACGATGCAGACCCACTTTAACTATATTAATAAAATAATGATGCTACCGGATGAGAGGTACCCAAAAATAGTAGCAACTGCACTGAAAGAGTCGACTTCGCAATTTTTCCAAAAATGGGAGGAACTTGCTGTGGAACACAGAGTGGACCTGGCCGTTTCCAATCCCTCGACTTGGAAGGACGGTCACGCGAAACTGCTGGCGGCTATTCGCAACAAAAATCGTGAGGCGCTCGTTCAACGTGCACGCACAAGCGAAACTCGGAACACGTACAAGATTCTCGACTATGAGCTTGGAGATGAAACGTATTTCAAGGAACAATACGATACCTTAACCATCTCCTATATTTTCAGAGCTAGAACTGAGATACTTTCCCTAAATTACATGCCATATGGTCGAGGTAGACGCGAGGGTAATGAGCTGTGCAGTCTCTGTAATATGAACGCGAGAGAGGATGTTGTACACTTCATAGCCATCTGCCCAATATTGAAGGAGCTTAGAGTCTGCTTGCTGGGAAAGGCAATGTTCACGATGGATGAGTTGAAGGCGGTGCTGAATGGGCAATCCTGGAGGCGGTTGGGAAAATATTTGCTGGATGCCTACAATTACAGAGCGAAAATCTTGGCCGAAGCTTTTTAGGAAAATAATTAAGCTATAAACTAAGTTAGGTCTATAAGAGCCTGGGACGTCCCCCTTAGGAGTGAAAGATCTGCTATCTCGCGACGAGCGGGGAAGGCAGGTGGTGTAACTCCGAAGGGTGGGACTTTCTAAAGCTCCATAGGATGAATAATAGTAAATAATACACTGTACTAGTTATAGAATAAGGCTGACGGCAATAACGCCATGCCTAATTACACAAACTGTTCTTATTTTTAATAAAGAACCACTACTACTACTACTACTACATTTTTTTTTAAAACCGTTAAACCGGTTAAAAGTGGTTCAGAGCGGTACCTCCGAAAAATTTAAGTTTCGAACTTTAAATTTGGTTTTCATGTTGGTATTATGAAGTTATATATATTTTTCTGGTTCTTAACCACCAGTCTGAACCGGTTTAGAAGTGGTTCAGAGCCATAAGAACGAAAATATTTAAAATATAAACTTGAATTTGTTGTTAAGGTGGGTATTATAAGTTTCTAAATATTTTCCCAGCTTCTGAACCTGCCCTCTGAACCGGTTGAAAAGTGGTTCAAAGCCAAACCAATGAAAATATTTAAGTTATTAGCTTAAATCTCGAAGATTCGCTTCTTAATCAGCCGTCTGAACTGGTTCCCAAGTGGTTCAGAGCCTTATCTCCGAAAATAGTGTAGTTATAAACTTAAAACTTGTTAAGTATGCTGCAAATATGTACTCAAATTCCTTCCCAATGACATTTCCCCGTCTGGACGCATCAAACTGCCCACGTCTACCTTCTACCTAAGAAAGAGCAAGACAGAGCACATCCATCTCTATATAGCACAAACTTCATTAAAAAGTTTTGCACAAACTTTTAATGCACCTCATAAAAACGTTGCAAGAGGCGAAACAAATTGTGTGCCTTTTTACGAGTTTGACTTTTTGTTAATAAATGTTTCACTTAAACAATTAACCAAGGTTTGGACTAACTTAAGCAAAACCCATCTTAAGATTAAACAAGCTAAAAACACTACAAAACACACGAATTACCAACGAAAAACTGAATCAATCAATAGTTGTTCTACTGCAATCATACTAGTAAATGGAGAAAGAGTTGAAGGAAAATTCATTTAATTGGTTTTCCACTACAAAGCAGTTTGGCAGTCAGTCAAATTATCTAATATAAGCAGAGAGAGAGAGAGACAGAGAAATAGGCGCAGGAGGAGTAGGAAAAAGGAGGCGGGAGTAGAGAGAAAGCAAATTCTGAATGGCCAATTAATTTGGATTCGTTTAGCTTACCGGTTTTGCTTTGGGCTTCTGTTTGGCCAAACGTTTCTGTTTCAACATCGTCCACTATGGACGCACAGACACGCACACATACACAAGAGAGAAACACGTGGATGTGGAGCAAACCGGCTGCCCCTAGGGAGGCTCCCTCTCAAGTGGATGCTAAATGCTAGCTAAATAGCAATGCGGCAGGCTGCCTTAGCCTGTTGAAGGTAAGAGAATCAATTAGAAGATATTAAAAAGAACAAAATCAAAACTAAACTAAATAGTATTCATTTTTCACAACCATCGTGCAGGGCATGCGGAACTAGGGAAGAAAGTGTTTAAAAGAACCAATTTAACAAAAACCAAACCAAAGGCATGTCCATGGGAAGGGTTACTTTTAAATGCATGCTAAATGTGTTTGTTTAGGCGAACGACAAGAAAAAAAAACTAAAAAACCAACAGACAAACACAAACAGAGCTAAAACTTTTTAGACGGGCAGCACTCACCTTGACGGGCTTCTTTACGGACACGGTGCGCGAGTATTGATGATAGACCTGGACATGGTTCGATGTAAATTTGCCCAACATGTAAAGGAATGTGTAAAGCACTCAGTTTGGGTGATGACTATCGACAGGGAGTTGATTAAAATCTGAAAAAAAAGAACAAACAAACAAAAAGAAAGTTTGTAGTAAAGTAATTTGTGTAAACTTGAAACTGGAATAATTGAAAATTATCTAAAATTATTCAAAAATTTCAAAATTCTAAAATAAACACAAAAAGTTTTCTTCTCTTTAAGAACAAGGCAAAGCCAAGACAAAAAGTGAGAATGTATTGGTGTGCTTAAATAAAGCGACGCAAACCAGCTCTGACCTACTTCATCGACCGCTGGCCAGCGACTGAATAACTGTTTGCTCTCTTGGCACGACCAAGTCACACTCTCAACGCTAAGAAACGTGCCCATCATTAGCAAAACAAATTCTAGGTTTCAGCAGAAAAAACAGACACGTCGGCAGATTTTCAGTTAATGAGTTAAGCAAATTTAATCATCTTTCATCCTATTAAAGCCTCTTCTTCTTCACAACTCATAATAGTAAATGTTTAAATACAAATGGCCCTTAAACAAATCTGAGCGCCCTGTGTATTAAAGAATTTGCGGTAAGCATGCATCGTTTCACTTTACTTGTGTAGTTGTGGTGAAATTCATGGCACAAAATTGTCAGTCCTGTTCTCTTTCCTAAGTTCAATCTTCCAGAATTCGTAAAAGTTTTGATTTCCAAGAAAAGACTCGAAAAATTCAATTTAAACCAACCAGCTTACGGCGGGGTGGACACCAATACACTGAGAGCTTAGTGTCGCTTCAGTTTAGCCACAAGCAAGACATTGGAAGATTTAATAGTTTCAAGAAATGAATCGAAAACAGGAACACAAGACGTTAAGACGAGTTTAAACACAAATGTGTCGAATGAAATAGACGAAATTACATACAACGAGAAGGCCAAGCTAACTTCGTCTGTGCCGAAGTTTTTATACCCTTGCAAATGTTTTAATACATCAAAGTTTAAGAACGCCAGCATTAAAACAAACAATTTTTATACCCTTGGAGAGGGTATATTAAAATTGTCCGGATGTTTGTAACGCACAGAAGGAAGCATCTCCGACCACATAAAGTATATATATTCTTGATCAGCATGACGAGCTGAGTTGATATAGCCATGTCCGTCTGTCCGTCCGTCCGTCTTGTCCGTCTGTCCGTCTGTTTCTATGCTATCTCCTCCGTCAGTTTTAAAGCTATCTTAACCAAACTTTGCACGAAGTCTTTTGGTATAAATACGCTGCACATTTGTCGGAACCGGCCGGATCGGATGACTATAGCATATAGCTGCCATAGGAACGATCGGTTGAAAAAGTAGTTCTAGTGAGAAAAACTTTTTTTGTTTTCAGTGCTATCGCTACCAACCCTCGCATTTATAAGTTTTTTATGCTTTCACATAATTTCAGCAAGTTTTATGCAAATCGGGCAACTATATAGTATAGCTGCCATACAAAAACAGATCTGAAAAAAGTTTTAGTATGAAAAACTTTTTTGTTTTCAATGCTATCGCTCCCAAAATCGTTACTGATCAATATGATATGCTAACACATAATTCTGTCAAGTCTGATCCAAATCGGATGACTATAGCATATAGCTGCCATAGGAATGATCGGTCGAAAAAATAGTTTTAGTGAGAAAATCTTTTTGTTTTCAATGGTAGCGTCTTTGTACGTTCCAGTTATAAATATTATCGGTCTCAACACAATTTTAGAGATTTTGATGAAAATTGGATGAATATATCGTAGAGCTGCTATATAAAAAACTGGCAGGAATATATCATGCTCAAGATACCTGTTCCTATGACAGCTATAAGATATAGTCATCCGATTTGGACAAAAACTTCTAAAATCTATGTGAAAGCGTATAAAAATAATTGCTGAAGTGGGAGCCGTTAACATTAAAAACAAAAAAGTTTTTCTCATAAAACCCACTTTTCGACCGATAGTTCCTATGGCAGCTATAAGATATAGTCATCCGATCCGGTCGGTTCCGACATATTAGCAGTGTGCAGTAAAAGACCTCTCTGTGCAAAGTTTCAGCTCGATAGCTTTAAAACTGAGAGACTAGTTCGCGTAGAAACAGACAGACGGACAGACGGACAGGACAGACGGACAGACAGACGGACGGACAAAGCTCAATCGACTCAGCTCGTCGTCCTGATCAAGAATATATATAGTTTATAGGGTCGGAAATGAATATTTCTATGCGTTGCAAACTTCTGGGCAAAATTATAATACCCTTTGCAAGGGTATAAAAATAGGGGAAAGCTAACTTCGGCTCGACCGAAGTTTATATACCCTTGGAGCATGATGTATTTCTGCCACTTTTTTATATGGCAGCTATACGATATATTCATCCGATTTTGATCAAACTCTCCAAAATGGTGTTGAGACAGATAATATTTATAACTGAAACGCTACCATTGAAAACAAAATAGTTTTTCTCACTAAAACTATTTTTTCGACCGATCGTTCCTATGGCAGCTATATGCTATAGTCATCCGATTTGGATCAGACTTAACAGAATTGTGTGTTAGCATATCATATTGATCAGTAACGAGTTTGGGAGCGATAGCCATTGAAAACAAAAAAGTTTTTCAAACTAAAACTTTTTTTCAGATCTATCTTTTGTATGGCAGCTTTACTATATAGTTGCCCGATTTGCATAAAACTTTCTGAAATTATGTGAAAGCATAAAAAACTTATAAATACGAGGTTTGGTAGCGATAGCATTGAAAACAAAAAAGTTTTTCTCACTAGAACTACTTTTTTCAACCGATCGTTCCTATGGCAGCTATATGCTATAGTCATCCGATCAGGCCAGTTCCGACAAATGTGCAGCGTATTTGTACCAAAAGACTTCGTGCAAAGTTTGGTTAAGATAGCTTTAAAACTGACGGAGGAGATTGCATAGAAAAAGAAGGACGGACAGACGGACGGGGACGGACAGACGGACATGGCTATATCAACTCAGCTCGTCATGCTGATCAAGAATATATATACTTTATGTGTTGGAAGATGCTTCCTTCTCTGCGTTAGAAACATCCGTACAATTTTAATATACTGAGGGTAATTAATATACCAAGGGTATAAAAATGGATTAGTAAACGGTACAAATGTTGCATTCAATTCGTTTCTTAGTAAGTTTGACTTCTTATACCGATATACTTAAGCAGTAGAAATAAAATTTCTATAATATATATAACCTATTAGCTGAACCCGCCGCGACTTTGTCCGCGTTCAAGATTTTAAGAACGAAAGTTTCTAGGCGCACGAAAATTGCGGAATTATATGTTAGTTCCTGCCAGTCAAGTTGATGCTGAAAACATATCTCTCCCGCTCGACCACATGGTGAATTTAGGGGCTAGCGATATTGTATGAAGAATGTGCATTTCAGAGCAGCATCAGCACTCTTCAATTATAATTTAATTCAAATTGGCTTTCCCGTTTTTTCCCCAACCCCTCTTCACCCGCTCACCACTCTTTCCCCACCACCTTTCCATTTTCCACAGCTCTTATTCTAACACATGTAGCAGCTGTCATCTGTCTCAGAGAGCCATGTCATTTTTTTAGTAGTAGTAGTATTTCTTTTATTTGGTTTATCGATCCACTTTCAATTCATTCGAGTAACAATACTAAAGAACATTTAAAAAAGGCCTGGCCTAAAGCCGTCTGCGTATTACATAAATAAAGATGATTAATAGTACGGTATATATATAAATTATAAAATATATTACATAAAGATAAAGGGGTATAGCTATAAGTTTGCTGATTCGAGTTTTTGTAGGGCTACTCCAGCCACCTGCCCCGCTCGTCGCGAGATAGTGGATCTTCCACCCAGAAGAAAACCCGCCAGCGCCCTTTTATCTAAAAGTCCACGCTTATTATGCTAGTTCTGTAACGCGTTGCCTCTTTGACGTATGTAGCTAATCTGTTCCAGAGCTGGGTTGTTCCATGCAAGCAGTCGGTGCTCCCGGAAAATAGGACATCTTGCGCAAAAGTGGATGACATCTTCCCGTTCTCCAAGGTTACAGAGACTGCTTATCTCAGTTGTGTTATGCCTATGTGGGGAATAGTTCAGGCTTATCATCTCCGTTCTGGCCTTGAAAATAGCTGAGATCGTAGTTGTGTCATACTGGTCTTGGAAGTAGTTAAGCTCCTTGAGATTCAGGTTCAATTGTCTATAGCTGTACCGAGTTAGGCTTTGGCGTGCTGACATTTCAAAATTTGTTCGGGTTTTATTATAGATTGCCAGAAGCAAGATACCACTTATATCCAAGTCAATACTATACTCCTGCGATAGGTTTTCCCATACATGCGACTTGGTTTCCACCAGAAAGTTTGCCGCAATAAAGGGTAGTCGATGCCATGGTAGTGATAAGACTTTGCTCACGTATCGAAAGTGCCGCATTAGTGTGTACTCATAAAGCTCCGATAGGCCTGTCTCCAAACGTATTGCGTATGTGAGTGTGTTCTGAGGAAGATAGAATGCTCTTTTTAAAAAATACCTCAGAAGTTTTTCAACTTCTTCAAATTTGGTGTAACCCCAGACTTCCGCTCCGCAGCACAAAATTGATTTTGCCGTGGTTTGAAACATTCTGTATTATGTACTGGCGCTTACGGCTAAGCAAACACCCTTGCTTAACTCCAAGATTCGTATCAAACCATTGAGACAGAGTACTTCCATCCCACACTGTCGTTTTATTGTCGGAATATAAGCCTTTTAGCATATTGAGCATTTTTGTGGATATTCCAATGTTGCCCAATTTATACAAGAGACTTTTTCTGTTGACGGTATCAAAAGCCGCTTTGAAGTCTATGAAAAACAGATATAGTGTTCTTTTTCGTTCCAGAAAAGCCTTCGCCACTGTTGTGAGTACGAACAAACAGTCTACAGTAGAGTACCCTTTGCGAAAGCCTGCTTGATTTTCGCAAAGCATTTAATGTTGAACTTAGCCTCGATAGTAGGATCGATGTGAGCGAAACGATATTCCTCTATATTCCTCTAAGATGCGCAATCTGTGGGTTCTCCTTTTTTCCAAATTGGGTATATCACATTCTTCTGAAAGCTTTTTGGTGCTTCTCCCGTATTGTAAATGTTGTTGTAGTCTGCAGTAGGGGTTTCGAGGAAGTTGTCTGCGGCATTCATGATGAATTCCACGGAAACACGATCTCCAGGTGCCTTGTTTTTTTGCTTTTGTATAGCGCAGCTCTTAATTCACCGTAGGAGAGAGTCGCATATTTTAAAAATAAAAATCAAGGCAAAGGTGCGTTAGCATTACTTTAACTGCTGCATATTTGTAATACACACATACGTAATTTGTGTGAGTGTGATCCCTCTCATGTCTACTCTCTCTCGCGCTCTTAGCAAAACAGCTTAGTCCACATCATTTTCTGAGCGCTACAGTCGTTATTTGCGTTTTTTGCCTTTTTACCTATTTCGCGGTGAAATTTTGCAAATGTTCTTTCTTAGTGCTCGCCTGCATAACTAAGCGAAGGTTTAAGCCAAATCTTAGATCTGTGGGATAAGCAGTTTTGGCTGTGGGTTGATAATATGTCAGGCAGTCAGTATGTCAGTCAGTCGGGCCTACAGATTTATAAGTAACCTATACACACTATCCGTATAAATAACCAAAACTGTATGAAGGTCGCAAAAGTCGGTCCCCAATTTGAGTCCCAACACATTGAACAGAGGATCTCTCTTTGGTTGTGAGATTAGAGAAACACACTCTCAGGTCTGTTGCGGCCCTTTTGGCAAAATCCACTCATTTCAAAAAGTCTTCTTCGTTTGTATGCATCGGTGTTTAACATTACAGCCTAGGCACGGGTAACAATATGATTGTATGCAACAAACTATATGAGCTCTCTCATTCTCTCTCACACTGACTCGCTCACTGCCTATGCCGGAGTTCCCTAGCCATATCCCCTGGGGCACGCCAATCGCCAAATGCTTGCCGAAGTCATGCTTCACTGTGTGTGTAAGAGAGAGACACAGTCACATTTTCGCGCTCTGAAACCTTTTCAACTAACATTTTTACACTTTGGTCTTCGAGAAGCACACATTTTATGACCGATTGATTGATTTGGGCCTGGTATGGGGTTGCTCTCAGACCGATCAGTGCTGCGCGATTGTAGCACACATTCGGTTGAGGAAAGCCTGAGAGCGTTTTGAAGTTCTTTTTTGGTCAGTGACCTGAGCGGAGCTAAAACCATAATTTTGTAACTGAATCGCAATCATACCGAAACCGATATTTGTTTTGAATCCCTCCTTTAAAGCTGTGTACTTGTCTTTTCTAGCTGTTTAGCGTCAGCCGAAAACCTTTAGTATGCAGTTCCCAAGGGCTTAATTTTACACTACTTAATATAAAAATATTTTATTCACTTTGATTAGTTCTAATTATTCATACCAATTAGAATATGAATGGGAGGGTAGCTTAATGCCTTAAGTGTGGGCTAATTGCTTTACATTTAGCTTTAGAGCAGTTTTCAGCTTAAAATTTAATGTGTTTTTCTCCCTTGTTAGTTTATTTTGCTTTTTTTTTTTCTCCACTCCAGATCATCCAGGCGGGCAATTGCTTATTAAAGTCAAATTATAACTTTGAGCCATCATTAGAGATGAACCTGTGTCTGTGGCTGTGTACGTGTGTCCTGGTACAATATTAAAATGTCCTTTGTTCATGCATAAATTTAATGGCGCTTTATCTCAATTTTGTGCCTTGCTGACTGCACACACACAAGTTAGCTTAATCACACGTGTGTGGCTGGTGGAAAGTCGCATTTCGGTATTGATTTTGCCTTGGAGTGTGCCAGCGGATTATAATGCCGGGCGATATAATCTCGAATGAAAGCGCATATCTTGAATTCCGCAAATTAAACGGAGCCACGTCTTCTTTGACGTTTTTTTGTTTTCTTGGCCTCGCACTAGGCTCCATCCCCCATGACACTTGACTCAAGCTTAGGCGAAATACTTGGCATAACTTTTACTCCGGCGGCTGTATCTAACGCTTATTTTATTTCAATTTTCTTGGCCTTGGCCAGGATATGGGTGGATGGGTCTGGGCAGCTCTCATTACTTTATATGGGAGGCTGTGCGTCGCCGCCTGTCACCAGAGATGAGTGGGCCCCAAAAAACCGACTCGTGTCACAGTTGTCAAATTGAACTTAAAACGCAACACTTGAGTTGTATTTGGAATTTGATAAATTTTAAAAATTCAAATTAAACCGGGAAAAAGCAATTAAAGTGAATCTTCTCGTTGATGAGTAAGAGACAACAGTAAAAACGAGAACCTCTACTTCATGTAAAATAGAATTTTTTAGAGACCAAAAGCAGGGAGAAATAATTGATTTTATGGGATCTCTATAAAGGAGCCTAACTCAGGGGTCGGCAATGTGAGCAGAAACGTAGCCACTGGCAACTGAGAAACTATTGGTATACCCATTAGACAAGTCCAAACCGTTAATTATTGGAGAAGTGAAAAATCCCTCCCCTTGACACACATCAGACTCCCTGAAAAAGGCAGCAAAGGCTAGCCGAAACGCGTAGGAGAAAAACAGCTGAGGCCCAAAATAACCCCAGTGGAAGAACATATTACAAACGAAACGGTCTAAATCAAAACCAAAACACAATACACTTATTTTCCACATTTTTGCCTTGTGCCAGGAAATCACTTACAGAACTTTCAATAGCTTCTCTCTTTGACTTTTGATGACCATGATGCTTTCCAAATTTGTTAGACACAGAGAACACAATCGGTAGTTTACATAAACAAGAGACGAATGCTTGCCAACTCAAGTCCTTTCGCGGCAACGCTGCTAAAATGCACACAAAAGGGAAAATAAGTTGCCTTCAACTCAAAATAAGAACCAAACTTAATTAAAAATTTGTATCACAAATGTTCTTAAAGTGCTTGAAATGAGCACAACCCCACTGAAAAGTAAAAGTAGCCTTTTCAGACGTGTAGCTACAAAATTGCACGATGGCGCAATGTTCCAAAACGCCATTTTATAAAATGTTGGTCCTTAGTTTGATTCCCAGACAAGTCCGACAAAAATTGGTCTTTGTTTTTCTAAAAGATAAGTTGTTGTTCATGTTGTTGTCTCTGATTTTATGGAATATGAGCTAAGCAGCAGTAGATCCAGCGCTTGTAAATAATATTGCGTCCCTTCCACTCCAAAGAGAGCTGTCTTTCCTATGCCTTTATCTCATTCACTGAGCCGGAATCCCCAAAAGGTCAGGATCCGGTAATTACCTAAAATAGGAACATGTTAATTTTAAATTCTGACAAGGGTAACGTGACTGTAGCAATGGAGAAGGATGACTGTAACCATAAAATGGAACAAATACTAGGAGAATTCAACACATATAGACTATTAAGAATTGACCCCACTCTGAAGCTCCAAACAAAAAACAATGCATTTGCGGAAAAACTATACAAGATAGGAGTAATTACAAAAAAGGAGAAATACGGACTTTCGACCTAGGATTTACGGCCTCCCAAAAATACATAAAGACAACCTCCCACTACGACCGATTTGCTCTATGACTAACTCACCTTCCTACCACCTATGCAAATACATGACGAAAATATTAAGTAATTTGACCAAAGATTCCAAATACAACGTCAAGAACACTATAGAGTTTAAAGATCGGATTAACAACAGCTACATATTTGACGACGAAAGGATGGTATCATTTGATGTCGTTTCCCTTTTTCCCAGCATTCCGACGGATTTGGCACTTGAGGTGATTCAAAAGTATACCAAAAAAGCTGTTCATGGATATCTTGACCTTCTGCATCACCGAAAACAGGTATTTTAAGTTTGACGAGAAGATATATACACAGCTTAAAGGACTACCTATGGGATCGCCGGCATCGCCAATTATTATTATTATAAAAACGTTAGACTTCTCACCAAATATGTTGACGAATTATTTGCAATAGTGAAAGAGGACGATATTGAAGAAATTCTTAAAAAACTTAACAATTACCATAAAGACATTAAGTTCACGATGGAATTAGAAATTGACCAAAAGCTGCCGTTCTTGGATTCCATAGTACTTAAGAAGGGCAATACATTAAAACTGGATTGGTACCAAAAACCAATGGCCTCCGGTAGACTGATCAATTATCACTCTAAGCACCCCAAAAACATCAAAATCAACACAACACGAAATTTCGTTAGAAAAGTTCTGGAAGTGAGCGATCCGATTTTCCATAAAAATAACAAAAAAAAAAAAAAAGAATAACCAAAAATCCTTAAGTCTAATAATTTTCCAACACACACCATATATGGCCTATTGAAGAAGAGCAAAACCCAGAGCATTGCACCAAAAGAAATAACACCGAAGATATACAAATCGGTTGTCTACATACCTTCTTTTTCCGATCGTCTAATTCGTTCCGATTGCTACAACAAAGACAGAGTGGCCATAGTTTAAAATTTAAGACTTAAACTGAGAACTTTGTACTACAAATAAGAAAAGCTGTTCTTACATTGTTTTTGGCAACGTTTAAGCTTATCTTGAATACAATGTTCTCGGTTTTTATACTCTGTATCAAAGGTAAACAGAGAATATTAAAAAATTCAAAAGAAGGAATCATTTCCGATCCTATATATTTGCATATATATCGATCGATATAGCCATGTCCGTCTATATAAACGGTCAGAGATCGTAAGAGATAAAGGATTGACATGTATGGGACATATACTTCTTATACTTGCCGGCAAATGAAGTTTTTTCAAAGTTTTCGGTTCTTCTAGAGATATTTAGTAATCAAGATTCGATCGATTTGCCAAAGAAATGATGAAGATCGGATAAACTATACTTAAGTTATGACTAAAAAGAAAGTAAGCTGTGGCAGCGCTAGTTTGCTGGGTCAAATGTGTGGCGGTTCCAATTCCTAGAGCTCCAATAACAGATCCAGTTCATCTAACTAGTTTACCTATCACTAACAACTATCGATGCTTGAAAATCCGGCCTTTTCATGTAACTTACATCTCTAATTAACACACACACGCACACACTTAAGCCTCCGCCATTCTGTGACACTCATTCTTACCGGCAACACGCCGTCTCCCATAAACCGTACTTAAAACTAATCCGTGTTTTAAACTAAAACAGAAAAAGCGTATAAATCGAAGGCGGCTGACTATGAAGGCGGCAAGAGGGGGAGTGCGGGAATACATTGCCAAGCTTGGTGTGAGCAACTGGTGCCAGCTCGCACGGAACAGAAGCGACTGTAGATAATAATCACAAAGCGAGAACCGAGAAGAACGGTTGTGATGGCCAATAAAGAAGAAGAAGAAGTTAACGATCAATTCTCTTATGCGATAGCTGCAGGCTGCAGCTAACTATCGATATTTATGGAAGCTATCGATGTGTGGCGTGTGCCGTCGCTGACGCCAAGAGTCGCGTAGAATTTCGTCATCGTCGAAGTATTTGTTGTTGGGGAAGTGGTGCACCGCAACCAATTTTGGTCTTTTGTGCCCCCTTCTGAGTTAACAACTCACCTAGCAGCCCTATTTCCTGTACAAAAACCAGGATTTTGAGGGGTTCTAAGTTACTATCGTAGAAGTAGTATTACAATTAAATATAGTTAGTTACACGAATAACTACAAATGGTCACAGTAGTACGCCATCTATTGGTCTGTTTGGACCAGCTTTGTTCAAAGTAAGTAGTGACGCCATCTATTAATCAAAAAAATTTTTAATTTCTTTTCTTTTGGGAATACTGAGAAAAGAAAGTTCGTAGAGCTTGATACTGCTCTGCTTGATTATAAGCGACTTTTCTTGGGGATACTGATTTTGGGGACCACCTTATCCCATCTGCTAAAGAACTGTCTCTTTTGAGAGTGAAATAAAATACAATGAATATTACGAAATAAACTTAAGAGCTGACTTCCCTTTTTGGTGGTCTTGCGTCTCCTTGGTAACCACTCAAATTCACGCTACAAAAAGTTTTCCAAGTACCTTTAAAAAACCAAAACTTTTCAGTGTTTGCAGTGGTTTTCATTTGAAATTTGCAATGTGCCCTTAACCCAATAAAGAAGGCGTCAATTGTTGAGAGTGCTGCTCCGCCTTTACGTCCTGACGACGCCTTGTTCCTGAGTGGCACAATCAGTCAGGCAAGACCAGCGGGCGGGAGAGTGAGTAGAGTGTGAAATTTATATATGACAATTCGCATTTGCGTCACTTTTTTTTATCCTCAAGACGAAGGAGAGAAATGTGAGTGAAGGAGGAGCTTTGTGGACACAGCCTCTGGTTCTTTGTTCTTTGCACAGTGGTGAATTTTATAGTTTACTTCAATTAGCTAAGTGCTCGGTTAATTAATTTAATTGTTACACAATCACTTTGATTTTCAATTCAGCAATCGAGCGAAAAAATTTCAAGCCAAGAAAGTCAAATGGGTTCCTAGATGAGTAATAATACACCCAACAGTCCACAGTGGAAGAAATTTAATCTCTCCGCAGCAACGTCAGCTTCAAGCCATCAACTGTCAAGTGGGTGCTCAGCTGACAGAATGAATGAATTCCTAATTGAGATAAGAACTGAGGCAGTTGGGCTGATGTCCAGCCAGGCTGTTGGCATCAATGAAAAATGAACCCGGCCGTGTCCAAGTAGGGCAACAATATGCGCCATATGTACGTGTAAATGGCACTTTTTTTTATCATTGGACCAGCCAAAAGCGCTTAGCCCAAATTAGTTGGACAAACAGAGAGCCAAGAGTCTGGCAAAACTTTGATTATTGGCAAAGCAAGCAACGAAAAGGATAAGAGCTTAAAGGGGGGGCGGGCAAGCACAAATATTTATTGTGGCAACTTTCGCCCACACATTGCCACTTGCTGGATTTTCGTTTTCTTTTCGATTTTTCCCTTCTATTTTTGTCCACTTAATGGCACTCATCAGCCACAAACACGCTGTAAATCTGAAAGCAACTAACGAGAAAAGGCAACACATTTAACCAGGACACATTGAATAGCCGTTTAACCAGTCATTCTGCTGGAGGGAACTTACACAGCAGAGGGTAGTTTAGCTTTGTACTAAACTGTTGAACTAGGAGTCAAGGGTTGATTTGGCAAGTTGATTTAGTTCAAGTATGTCGCAGAGTCGCGGTGCTTGTAGTTTTTTGATGTTGTTTGACATTGGGATGGATAAATCTTAGTTCAGTTGTTCATACATTCAGTAGAAATGGGACGCTTGTGTGTTTCGATCTGGCAGCGAAACATCATCGCTAGGAAAGTTGGGAGCAGCGCACATCATCTCTGCTCAATCCCAATAACTACAGCAAATACAGGAACAGCACCACGCAGGGAAACTAAAAAAGACTACAACCGGCCTCTTTAGGTCCATATTTTCAACGTCTCTACAAATTCTTTCTAAGCGATTAGAGTTCAGTCGTAACACCAGGGAATCGGTAAAGCCTAAAGTAAAGCCCTCAGATAGGCGAAGTCAAATCATCCTCAAGGCACATTAAACCCCTTACCGAATCAAATGAAGCCCTCATCAAGGCACAGTACAGCCCTCAATGCGAGGCACCACAAAGCCCTGGTAGAGTCAAAGTAAATCCCTCATCGAGGAAAAGCAAAGCCCTCAACCGAAGCAACACAAAGCCCTTATCGCGAGGCACCACGAAGCCCTCATCGTGAGGCACCACAAAGCCCTCTTCGCGAGTCACCAAACCTCACGAGCACAGCCCTCATCGCGAGTCAAACAGAAAAGCCCTCATCGAGGCAAAGCCAAAAGCCCTCAATGCGAGGCACCACGAAAGCCCTCAATGCGAGGCACCACAAAGCCCTCATCGAGTCAAAGCAAAGCCCTCAACCGAAGCAACACAAAGCCCTTATCGCGAGGCACCACGAAAGCCCTCATCGTAGGCACCACAAAGCCCTCTTCGCGAGTCACCACGAAAGCCCTCATTGCGAGACACCACAAAGCCCTCATTCGAGTCAACCTAGGAGAAAGCCCTCAAAGCGAGTCACCACGAAAGCCCTCATCGAGGCAAAAAGCCCTAAGACAAAGCCCTCAACCGAAGCACCACAAAGCCCTTATCGCGAGGCACCACAAAGCCCTCATCGCGAGGCACCACGAAAGCCCTCATCGAGTCAAAGCCCTCATTGCGAGACACCACAAAGCCCTCATCGAGTCAAAGAAAAGCCCTCATCGTGGCAAAGCAAAGCCCTCATCGCGAGTCACCACGAAAGCCCTCAATGCGAGGCACCACGAAAGCCCTCAATGCGAGGCACCACGAAAGCCCTCATCGAGTCAAAGCAAATCACTCATCGAGGCACAGTAAAGCCCTCATGCAGGGAAAATAAAGTCCTCATCGTGGCAAAGCAAAGTCCTCATCAAAGCACATTAATGCCCTTATCGAGGTACATTAAAGCCCTTCAATGCAAAGCAAAGCCCTCAACCGAGGCACAACAAAAGCAGAGGCCCCGAGAGCTGGATACCAAATGTAAATACCGGCTTAAGAATCATCTTAAAGACTAATTCTCAGATTTAGGTTGAAACTCTGCCTTAAGATGCTTGATTTTCACAAGTTTTTTCATAACATTTTATATGTGCTTTCGAGGGTCAGTCCCACTTATTTTTTCAAGGTCGAGAGCATATATAGTTCGCCTTGATGAGAAGGTTCCAACAATGTTCCACATCTTAAATCAGGGCTTCAACAGAAGTAGGTGGTCTTAGAGACTTTCAAATGAATACAAAGGATCGGTAATAGATGCTATCAAAGCAGACGACACTTCTTATTATTCAAAACGGAAAGATCGGAGAGTGTAAAGCAGGCTTGTCCACAAACAGCTTACGTCTATGAATGTAAAAGAAAATGTTTCTCAAGCAAGAACAACCACAAGAAATAGCAAAAACAATTCATTATTCATTCTTTTTTCGTTCTTACTCCAGCAATAAAATCTGCGTTCCAAATTGCAAGAGACATAGGAGAGAAAGAAAAGAGAAGAGAGAACACTTGAATTTGTGTTAGGTTCTAAAGTTGTTGTTGAGCTTGTGCTGTGGGATCGGTGTGACTGCAATAGCGTGCGGCTATAGCTATGCCTTATCTGTGTAAGCGCCTATATGAGCGGGTTTCTTTATCCCCTTACCGAGACAAAGTAAATCCCTCATCGAGGTAAAGCAAAGTCCTCATTGAGGCACCTTAAACCCCTTAACGAGACAGAGTAAAGCCCTCATCGAGGTAAAGCAAAGCCCTCATCGAGGCACCTAAACCCCTTAGACAAAGCAAAGCCCTCATCGAGGTAAAGCAAAGCCCTCATCGAGGCACCTTAAACCCTCTTACCGAGACAAAGTAAAGCCCTCATCGAGGTAAAGCAAAGCCCTCATCGAGGTAAAGCAAAGACCTCATCGAGGTAAAGCAAAGCCCTCATCGAGGCACCTTAAACCCCTTACCGAGACAAAGTAAAGCCCTCATCGAGGTAAAGCAAAGCCCTCATCGAGGCACCTTAAACCCCTTACCGAGACAAAGTAAAGCCCTCATCGAGGTAAAGCAAAGCCCTCATCGAGGTAAAGCAAAGCCCTCATCGAGGCACATTAAACCCATTACCGAGACAGAGTAAAGCCCTCATCGAGGTAAAGCAAAGCCCTCAAGGCACATTAAACCCCTTACCGAGACAAAGTAAAGCCCTCATCGAGGTAAAGCAAAGCCCTCATCGAGGCACCTTAAACCCCTTACCGAGACAAAGTAAAGCCCTCATCGAGGTAAAGCAAAGCCCTCATCGAGGCACCTTAAACCCCCGGACAAAGTAAAGCCCTCATCGAGGTAAAGCAAAGCCCTCATCGAGGCACAGTAAACTACCCAAACGAGACAAAGAAAGCCCTCATCGAGGCACAGTAAAGCCCTCATCGAGGGAAAACAGAGTAAAGCCCTCATCGAGGTAAAAGCAAAGCCCTCATCGAGGCACCTTAAACCCCTTACCGAGACAAAGTAAAGCCCTCAACGAGGTACAAACCCCGGCAAAGCCCTCATCGAGTCACCTTAAACCCCTTAACGAGACAAAGTAAAGCCCTCATCGAGGTAAAGCAAAGCCCTCATCGAGGCACCTTAAACCCCTTACCGAGACAAAGTAAAGCCCTCATCGAGGTAAAGCAAAGCCCTCATCTAGGCAAAGCGAAGCGCTCAATCTAATCAAAGTACACTAAATCCCTCAATCCACCAAGTCAAAATACTGCAATACAGAGCATACAATCTTCGTTGCCCAAAACGAAACCTTTTGCTTACAAATGCCAGGAAATCGAACCCAGGCGTATATATACAATACTGTGTGGCTGGCTTTAGCAAACAGGTGGCTCTGTGTTAGTGGCATTGTGTGACTCTGACCCAGGTTGTTTCCCATCAATATGCAATTCAAAAGCAATTTATTGAGCAAACCCAGAGACATGTGTGAACATTGTAGCATTGATGACCTCAGCAATCTTTGGCATATTTCAGCATTCGCTGCTCAATCGCCCCACTGAACTCATTCAACAGACCACGTCCCACATTCACCTGACCATCGCATAGCGAACAAATGGTGTCGGCCTCATGCATTTTCTGGAGTATGGTCTTCATGAAATCCATCTCATGTGGATGTCCATTGCCTTGCTTAAAGCGAGCAAACATCTCTGGCAGCCAGATGGCACCATCCCGACACATGGTACACTGTTTGCAAGTGTGTTGCTCATAAAACTGTATGGAACGCAACATGGCCCCCAGGGGGTCACAACTTTTGTCCATGACAATGACTCCACCTGAGCCGAAGGCACTGCCAGCCGATTGCAGGCAGTCGAAGTCCATGAAAACTTCTCCGGCTATCTCTTTGCTAATCAATGGAGTGGACAAACCGCCGGGAAAGATGGCCAACAGGTTGTCCCAGCCGCCCACCACGCCACCCGCATGTTTCTCTATGAGTTCACGCAGGGGCATGGACATCTCCTCCTCCACGGTGCAGGGACAATTGACGGCTCCGCTTATGTTGAAAATCTTGGTGCCCGAGTTGTAGCTGCGTCCCAAATTGGCAAACCATTGAGCCCCACGTCTTAGTAGAGTGGGCAGCACGGCCAGAGACTCACAATTGATCACCAGACAGGGATGATTGAAGTAACCCTTCTCGGTTAGATAGGGTGGACGTCGACGCGGTCTACCCAGCTTGCCCATCAGACAGTTGACCAGAGCCGTCTCCTCGCCGCAAATGTATTTGTCCCCGCGCTGCAATTGCAAGTCGAATTTAAGACCCGTGCCGCAGGCATTGGCCCCCAGCAGGCCATAGCGATAGGCCTCGGCCACGGCAAACTGCAGATTACAGGATTCATTGTAGAAGCGATTCCGCATATAGATCAGGCCACGTTCACAGCCCAAGGCACAGGCGGCCAAAAGACAACCCTCAATGATTTTATGCGGTTCATGGCGCAATATTTCACGATCCTTGCAGGTGCCCGGTTCACCTTCAGCGCAATTCATGATGAGGATTTTGCCAGCGCCGGGCTTGGCCTCACGCAGAAATTTCCATTTGTTGCCCATATAAAACCCGGCTCCACCACGACCACGCAAACCGCTTTGATTAACCTGATCCACAATCCAATCCGGTCCCATGTCTAGCAAATCGGCGGTGTGATACCAATCGCCACGTTGACAGGCACCCTTCAAGCGCCAATCATGACGGCCATACAGATTCTGAAAGATGCGATCACAGTCGGAGAGAGGGCCAAAAGTGGTTTTGGTGTTGGTAAGTATATTTTTGGGTGGTTCATTGGGGGGTTTCTTTGCCGCTTTGGGATCAACAGGCTTTGCCTTCTGAGCCACAGTTTTGGCATCTTTGCTGGGGGGTTTTTTGGTGGCTTTGGACGGCTCCGGCTTGGGTTTATCGGGTGGCTTACCAGCTGAGCTTTTGGCTTGACGCCAGGGAGTGGTCAAGGAACTCCAACTTTTGGGACGCACCCATCGATTAAGCATTATTTGAAAAAGCAGAAAATATATTTGTACTTTTATCCCTTTCAAATGGATTTTCCCTCAATTGAAATGAAAAACTCAGACAGACAGACAGACTGACTGACTGTGTGTCGAAATTTGAAACCCAAAACCATAATTCCTTTGCAAATCTTTTGGTAAAACAAGCAAGAGATAAATATCGACAAAAGATAAATATCAAATTTTGTTGTAAACTAAATGCGAAAAATAAATAACAGCAGACAAATTGGGGCAACAGCAACAACAACAAGAACAACAATCAATTGTGTGCAGGCACAAGTGCAGACACACAGCCCATGCGGACATTTGGCCCGCAGTTATCCAGCTGTGACATTATATGAGAGGGAAGGAAACAGAAGGAGCAAAGGAGCGAGCTAGATACGTGTACGTAATTTTATATGAATCGACAAATACTGTCAGGTACCGTGGGGTAAAGAGTGACTAAACATAGTCAACTACATGGAACAAAATTTGAAGGTAAATTCAACCAATTCTGTGATTAAAATGCTCCAACCCATAATCGTGGGTTTAACTTTCTGTCAGATTTAGAAACACTGACATAACACACAATGGGGGGTGCCACAGCAACCTCTTCCAACCAAATTCCAACCGAATTCCAATTCTTAGGTGCCACGGAAATTTCTCTTGGTTGGTTTCCAACCTCCTATCATTTGTTGAGAGATTTAGCAAACCTCTTTTCTCACTAGCTCCACCTGGGGGTAGTGGCGCCGTCTACTTGACAAGGCAGTGGATTAAGCTACGCTCCCCGCCCGTTTTTAAGTTCCTATGCCTTCCTGTTTTCCAGCAAGTTTTATGCAAATCAACTTTATATACAAGAGGCGAAATAAGCAGGAGGAAAACTTTTTTTTTTCAAGGCTATCCCCCCCGTATTTATAATTTCTATGCCTAATTTCATTTCAAACGGCAACTATATATCACCCTACAAGCCCCCCAAATTCTTTACCCAAAGGGAAAAACTTTTGTGTGCCAGCTTCGCCCCCTTCTGTCCCACAATTTTGCGTTTGATTGATCCTATAATATACCTGGAGATCCTCCAAGTGTGCTAAAACTTTTTTGAGATTTACCTAAAAAAACGGCCCCCGGCAAAAACTCTAAGATTTCTTCCCTTTATTTTTATTTATTTATGAAGAATATGATTTAAATTTTAAATGTAATATAAAATTTCATAAAACATCATAAAACATATTCACAATCAAAAAATTTCATTTAAACTATCGTACATAACTAAAATAAGGGAATTTTTTTGGCGAGAGATCCGGCCCTCTCTTTTAGAGATGGAACTTCAAATTGAACAACTGCTGTTCTAATCTAGATTTCTAATAAGAAAATGAAATCTCTCGAAGTTCTGGTGCGCAACGAGAGATGTTACAAACCAACCGTTGGCAAAATCTCTAGAGATTTCTGTGGCACCTTTAGTTATGTTACTTAATAATTTTCAATAGATTCCAATCAGAAATGTGGGTTGAAAATGCTCCATCTAATAAAAATAATTAATTATACCATTGCTTACAGTAAAAAATCATAAGTTTAACACAGCGTCAGTTACAAATACTACAAACTATTCAAATACCACACATCACAGTGCAAATACTATACTAAAGGTGAGGAGCAGCTAGCTCATCACAAACACTAAATTTACCCTATGGAGAGCTCTGGCAAACATAAAGCCACCTGCTAAGGTAGGTACGCCTTTGAGGGATCAGAGAGGAGATGGTCCCGCAGTGACAAAGAAACGCCAAATGTTTTTGCACTTCACCCAAAAAAAAAAAAGTTTTTCCAGCCGAACCCACTAACCAATGTATATGCACTGCCATTGATTCCCCACTGCCGCGCAGACTTACCCAATTAAAGTTCATTCGCTCCTGCAATAAAAAATGTTATCAAAGAACATAATCCTTAGAAAGGCACCAGGGCTGATCTTATTACGCCTTAAATGATCAATGGTTTTCAAACTTCAACTGCTGCCATTACATATATCTTAAGAATCTCAAGAATACTCTCCAACTCATCGACAATCATAATGATTCAGAAAACAAGGAAAGAATATGCAAGCTCCGACTTTTTCTAATAAGAAATTTCAACCGTAAAGAATGCAATGATTTTGAAAAACCCTTCTATGTCTAAACGTTTTATAAATTAGCTATCCGGCCGAGAACAAAGATTTATAGATATTATTGTTCTTGGGAGCTGTAAAAAAAAAGGAAGCTGACAAACCCCGACTCCCGAAGTTTATATACCTTCGCAGAATGATATATTCCTGCGAGTTTTAATATGGCAGCTATACGAAATATTCATCCGATTTCCCGATCAAACTCTCCAAAATTGTGTTAAGACAAAAAAAGAATATTTATTTTTAGGTTTTTTCACTAAAACTATTTTTTCGACCGATCGATTTCCTATGGCAGCTATATGTACTATAGTCATCCGATTTGGATCGGACTTGACAAAATTGTGTGTTAGCATGTCATATTAATCAGTATCGAGTTTGGGAGTGATAGTATTAAAAACAAAAAAGTTTTTCAAACTAAAACTTTTTTCAGACCTATCTTTTGTGTGGCAGCTATACTATATAGTTGCCCGATTTGCATAAAACTTGCTGAAATTATGTGAAAGCATAAAAACTTATTAATACGAGGTTTGGTAGCGATAGCATTGAAAACAAAAAAGTATTTCTAGCTAAAACTACTTTTTCAACCGATCGTTCCTATGGCAGCTATATGCTACACTCATCGATCCGGCCGGTTCCGACAAATGTGCAGCGTATTTATACCAAAAGACTTAACCAAACTGACGGAGGAGATAGCATAGAAACAGACGGACAGACGGACATGGCTATATCAACTCAGCTCGTCGTGCTGATCAAGAATATATATGCATTATGTGGTCGGAGATGCTTCCTTCTGTGCGTTACAAACATCCGGACAATTTCAATATACCCTCTTCAAGGGTATAAAAACTTGGTTGAGATGCGTTATCTATGTATATGTAAAGTTCTTTGATCAAGACCCATAAGCCTTGTACCTTGCTTATCAAAATTTGAGAAGATCTTATGCACAAAATTTGATTCCTTTACATCAAGTGAGTGATCACACTCAACAGAAACACCTGTCCCCAGATGTTTCTAATCGTACTAATCCCCCAGACTCTCCCTCAAACAATATTGTAAACACATAGATTCGAAATAAACTCCAAATAAAGCTAAAGGCCAACAGCCTTCACTGGCACTCCCGTTCCCCTCTAAAATTGAAATATAAAGTCTAACTGTACAAAAGCATTATAAAGCCTGTCTGGATTAATGGCTCGCAGCTACCTGCCTGTGTGGCACTGCGGACATTCTTCAAAGATCACAATCAAGAATTCTTAGAACAAGCTCACTGGACTGCCATTGTTACATTCGCAAGTCTCACACGGAAGTCACTTTTTGCAGGGCAAAATTTCGTTAAACTATTTAAAAAAATTAGGCTCAACACTCCGAGAGTCACTCACTGTCAAGTCACTGTTTAGTCACTGTGAAGTCACAGTCAAGTCACAGTCAAGTCATTGTCATGTTTCCCCCACTTTCCCCCTCTTTTCCCCTATCCCCCTCTCCCCCTGGGACACTCCGCTAAAACAACAACTCAAAAATGCGTGGCGTCAGCGTCACGTTACGCTGAAATCAAACTTTACTCCTACTAAAATCTTCTGGAAACTTAAATGGAGGACGAACATCTCGCGCTGATTTCAGCGTTTGAGTCAAAATCCAATTTTTGGACCTGTGATGGAGAAATCTTTTCCGTATTCTCTTCCCTTCGATATGGCTGGTATGCCATTTCCCCAAAGAACACATTACCCGAGCTTCACGTTTAACAATACTTTTTTTTATTATCATCTTCCATTTTTGCACTTTTTGGATATTTTCTTCTCGATTTCGAGAATAAATTCTTGATTTCAGACTTTTACTGCGTGGAAAGAACACATTCACCTTTTTTTCGATACAAAGTTAGTTTTGCTCTGCGGCATTGTTGGCAAAGCAAAGCAGCGACAAGCTTATACTGTTGGTGTGTCGACGTCGCTGCCTCTGAGCACTTACGCCAAACTTTGGTGTATGACCAAAAGAGATCAAGAAATATGCTCAATTCTCTGGTATCATTGAATCAACAACTGAACCAAAAGTTAAAATAATTCTATAGTTTCATTGCGTCCTCATTCCACTGTGCAGTAGAAACAACTCTCTCCTGCCCTGCGTTAAATTTATGCGTTCATTTCAGAGCAATTTGCCTTTAATAAGAAGCAACAAAAGTGGATCCCAAAAACTCTGGGAAAAATGAAGTGAATAAGGCAGGGTGTTAAATGAAAAGCACAGAAATGTGTCAAAGCCAGGTGCAGGCACACGGCACAGAGAACACGTACACACGTCCCACCTCTGCCTCCGCCAGGTCTCCCTCACATGGAAACCACCCATTAAAGACCCTCAATTAGTAGACGTTTATTGTCCGTGCACATTTGAAATGCTCTTACACAAATGAGTTGCTGCCACAACTTTAAAAGCGTTTTTTGTCCCCGATGTTTACTCTAATTACATTTTCTCTCTGCAGCTTCATTAACATAATGAGAGACTGCATTTATCTGTCATCCTAGATGACAAGAACTCACAAATCACTGACCAATTTAAAGCTGTCCCTCGCAAACGGCGAGAATTGTTGATGTTATCTGTGCAAGTGGACACCCAAAAACCAAAGGGGCCCTTAACCTGTGTCTACTTATTATGTGAGACAACTTATGAGGCTATTTTATTTGTCATTTATAGCCAGACCACAATAAACAAGTGAGAAAGTCTACATATACAATTTACTTTAGCGGATTGCATTCCTTTGGGTTTGGATTTGTTGTTTGTGTTTTATGGACGCTTTGGCTGTGTTTGGCTTCTGCTGATTTCATTATTGTATTATTATTATTGTAGGGTCATTTTGTGGCTGGTTTATTGTACAAACAGCTGAAGCAGCAGCGGACCATAAACCAAAGTACATTGCATACTTTTGTGCGCTCCAGGGTCACAGCTCGTAATGCACAGAGATTAACTCTAATGGAGTGACGGCGAAACGTGCACGAAATGTATACGCAATTTGATTTGGTGTTTTGTGATTATGACAAATATTGTTTTGGGGATAATTTTTTTTTTGCTGACATGTGTGTGATTTGTTAACATCAATCATTTAATGCGAGGAAAGGGAATGGAAATGGGGAGTGAAGAAGGGGGCAGTTGAGATTTTTGTACCTGAACGCTGCTTAAGTTCTTATATGGCTGCAGCAAATGAAAAGGGATAACAGAATTTCTAAGGATTTTTAACCCCTTAACTATTTTGCCTCATCAGATTTGAAGCTCAAAGCCATCATGCCACATATGCACATGCTCAAGCTGCGCTATTTAACAGAAGAAGAATGTGAGGAGATCTTTAATCTTCGCACTATTTAAACACGGTTTTCTATTTACATTGTCTCTATTTGGCTTATATCATCACGATTTTATGATTCTGTTTTATTTTTTGTCTGTCTATCTAACTACACCATATTTACTGCTTCTGTCTTCGTCCTTCTTCTACAATCTACTGTGTTCTATTCTCTTACAGTGTGACCATCGTCTCTGTCTTAACGAGAGCGTAAGTTAAAGTCGGCTCTAACCGACTTCCAAATACCCGTTACTCGTGGGAAGAAATGTTTAATAGAGTTCCTGCGTGGAAATACATCCGAAAAGTATGCAACAGTTTTTTAAATCGACTATTTATTATCCGATCTTGATGAAAATCAGGGATTATAGATATTGGCATATTAATGAAAGTTTTTGAACTCGATACCTTAAAAACTGTGGGAGTTATTCAACATGTTTATAGTATGGACACTTGATCTGCCTGCAGACAATCTTCTAGTCTCTGAGATCTAGATATTAATACAGACGGACGGGCGGATAGGGCTATATCGACTCGGCTCAACATACTTAATATGGTCTGAAATTATTCCTTCTTCCTGCTATTTACTTTTGCACAAACTTAATATACTCTATGTAATATGTGCACCCATTTTGCAGGACATTAGTACAGTCTATTTACACTACGAGTAACGAGTTAAAAAATTTTAAAAAATTTAACTTATTCGATTTCTATTACATTCGCATTACATAAAACATCTTCAGTATTCTCTTTAATTACATTTCCAATACAACTTTGGTTATTTTCTAATTAACATAATTTTCATTACATTCGAATATTCTCATGTTAATTCATTTCTCTTTTTACAAAAACACCAATCACTGGACTTCCGCCTGTATACGCTCATTGCCACACTCATAGGATTTCTCTCATCGTCTCACCTAGACGGAAAACCACATCGTCACATCTGACGGATAACTCATTGTCTTACCTAGACGGCTCATTCTTAGTCCCCTCTGGACTCTTAGGCAGGCTCAACTCTTCATTTTTAATGTCTAACTCGCTTGGTACATGACCCACTGTCATCTTGCGAATATCTTCATGGCAGTACTTATATGTCCGTTTGTATCGAAATGATTTCAACATATGTATATCTGACACCATCTTAAACCTCGGCTACTACAAATGTTCCTCTAAAGCAGTGTCCGGCACCGTTCAATTTTACACTATACAGCGTAACTGTCTCTTTTCAATAACAAGTAGCATGTGTGTTTTCCGGACACTGCTCTAACCATCTACGATTTATTTTTAAGTAGCTCATAGGCTCCAACTTTGTGTCAAACCGCAACTTATCGTAGGAAGTCATGGAACTCATACTCTCCGTAGCACGAGCTCTAACATTTGCTAAATCAACTTTACACTCTGTTTCACAGGATGGAATCAAGCCAGCGAACCTCTTTTCCGATTAGCATCTCTAGAGGACTTGCTTTTAAAGCACCAAGACCGTCTTGCCATAACCGGTGGCTTGTTTCTACTGCGGTTAATAAACTCTTCAACTTGCTGATTATCACCTCGAATTGACCCTTCAGTTCGTAATCTGTATAGAAATAAATGTTTTGAATGATTTTTATAAAACAATTTCATTTTCGTTTTGAACAATATTAGTTGAGCTATCTCCCAAGCTCACCAATAGATGGCTGTTCCAGTTCATTCAGCTCCAATCACAGATCCAGTTCATCTAACTAGTTCCCACATCACTAACCACTATCGATGCTCTCGCCTTTTTATATACCTTCCCTGCAAACATTTTGTCGGGTTTCTTATCTCCCTCGTCAAAAAGTGAGTTTGGCGATAGTTTGAGATGAGAGTCTGATGATAGTTTGGCGATTTACAAAAACAAAACACACAAGGTTTCGCATTTTTAACATAAAAGGGATAAATTGGCGATATGCGGCATCAATTTCTATTGCCCTATATATATTGACAGAGTGATAAATAAGAACTTGAGAATTACAAGCATGCATTTAGGGGTGAATGCTTTCAAATAGATTCAATACAAGTAACCTTAGTTACCCTCTAGTTGCCCAAGTAACCCTCTAGTTGCCTCGTCTTAGACGCACAGCGTGGCGCAGTCGTCTAAAACGTCAGTCCCATAGTGATTTCAGTCCAAGGGAACCGAGTTCGAATCGCCTCAGAGTAAGTAAAAGTTTTTCATGTAATTAAGTATAAGTTTATTTAATTCGTTGTTTATCAGAATAGGCAAGCAGTAACCAGCAGCAAGTTGTGTAGCAGCGCGCACAAATATTTTTTTTTTGTGCGAATCTCCAGGAAGAAACGCTTTCTCTCCTTCAAGAAGTGTCGCAGAGTGACACATTTCTTCCCGAAGGGAGATAAGAATGCGATAAATATGCGATATCGCCAGAGTGAAGCGACACCTACTGGAAGAATCGCATTCTTATCTTCTGCGATAAAAAATGTTTGCTGGGTTACATCTCTAACTCACACACACACACTGACTTGGGTAGGTATTTCGGGCTGGCCCCATGTAGGGGGGCCACATATAGACCTTACGGTCCTTAGTGAGGCCGGGTGCTTTTTACCATGTCCTTTAGAAATCCTGGAGGATCTTTGACATTTTGGCAAATGCCAAACTTTTACAGAAAGGTGAAACTTGAGAAGTGCAGATGTTTTAGTCTTGTGTTCTAGAGCAGCGTTGGACAGTCTCATAGCCCTTCTTACCCGAGCAACCCGGACCGTTGTTATTTTAATTTCACTACGCAATTGATATTACAACAAACACACGCTGCATCGCGTTGATCGAAAGCAAATGACAAAAATAAGAATGTGGTTGTACCCTTTCCGTTATTTCTGCTGCCCACCGCTGTTCTAGAGTTTCTGCTACTCCAGGTTCCTAACATTTTCTGCAGGTGTCTGCTGTCGTGATGCCTAGATTTATTGCGTGAGCGACTGCTAGGCAGTGACCAGTTAATATGCCTATAAGCAGTCTGCAGTATCTTCTTTGAAGCTGCAGCGTATAGTGCGTGAGTTTTTTGTCTCTTTTCTTGCACATAATTTTAGAGATTCTGCAGGCGGGCGTGTTCTTCCACTTTTCCTCTGCTTCTTTCTCCGCTATCTCTTTCATATTGCTGCATAGCGTCTGTAAGGAGATAGGTATGGTTTTTGCAAGAGTGTCCGCCATTTTGTTTCCATCAATGCCCTGGTGGCTGGGAATCCAGTAGATTTGCATCTTGCTGGAGGTGCTGAGGGAATCTATTGCTTCTCTGCTTACCAGAACATATTTGGAGTTGATGGCTTCACTCTGCATTGCTTCCAATTTTTGCCAATTCAGCTGCTTTTCTTATAGCAAAGACTTCCGCCTGGAATATAGTGAAGTGGTTTTGGCAGTTTGTAGGAGAGTCTCAATTCTGGCTCCTTGCAGTACACGGCGGCTCCGACTTCTGAGGCCATCTTTGAGCCGTCCGTAAAAGGTGCATTGCTTCCTGAGCCAGTCCTGTACGCCAGTCTTCTAGTCCCAGTAATGCTCATGCGCCTGTGAAGTTGGTTTTTGGGATCATGTAGTCAGTGCAACTGTTGATCTGTCTAGCCACTGTGCTGTGTCCATAGCTTTGTAGCTAGTCTTTGCCGCGCAAAGACATTGGGCAGTCCTTTGCGCAATGAGGCTTACTTGGATGTCCAGGGGGTTGACACTTAGAATGTGTTCCAGTGCTTTTGTTGGAGTAGACCTCAGCGCCCCCCTTAAGCATACCAGTGCCCGCCACTGGGCCTTTTCCATCAGCTTTAAATATGTGGACTTCTCTACACACACTGACTTAACTGTCCGCCATTCTGTGACACTCATTCTTACCGGCAACACGCCGTTTCCCATAAACCGAACTTAAACCTAGTCAGTATAGTATACGTGGCGTAGCCAAATGTCTAGTTGTTCAGATGCTAGCTATTTTATATATTTAAACTTACCAAAATGGTGTTGCATATAGTCATCCGATTTGGATCAAACTTGATAGAACACGCCGCATATAATATTGATCAGTAACAGCTTTGGGAGCGATAGCATTGAAAACCAAAATGTTTTTCTCCTTCCAACCAAATTCCAACCCAAATCCAATTCTCGGTGTCACAGAAATCTCTTTCGGTTGGTTTTAAATCTCTCGTGTTTTGTAAGGATTGAATTTAGCATAATTCAACACCCAAACAATTTTGACAAGCAATATATAATAAATTTGACAAGCAAATTTAATATAATATAACTAAAACGTACAAACACAATACCATTGAAAACAAAAAATTTTTTCTCACTAAAACTTTTTTTTTGACCGATCATTCCTATGGCAGCTATATGCTATAGTCATCCGATTTGGATCAGACGTGACAGAATTATGTATTAGCATATCATATTGATCAGTAACGAGTTTGGGAGCGATAGCATTGAAAACAAAAAAGTTTTTCATACTAAAACTTATTTTCAGATCTATCTTTTGTATGGCAGCTATACTATATAGTTGCCCGATTTGCATAAAACTCGCTGAAATTATGTGAATGCATAAAAAACTAATAAATACGAGGTTTGGTATCGATAGCAATGAAAGCAAAAAAGATCGTTCCTATGGCAGCTATATGCTATAGTCGTCCGATCAGGCCAGTTCCGACAAATGTGCAGCGTATTTAAACCAAAACACTTCGTGCAAGGTTTGGTTAACATAGCTTTAAAACTGACGGAGGAGATAGCATAGAAACAGACGGACAGACGGACGGACAGACGGACGGACAGACGGACATGGCTATATCAACTCAGCTCGTCACGCTGATGAAGAATATATATACTTTATGTGGTCGGTCCGTCTGTGCGTTACAAACATCCGGACAATTTTAATATACCCTCTCCAAGGGTATAAAAACAAGTGAGAAAGTCGGTCAAGCCCGACTATAATATACTCTGTACCTAGAGTAGGAGCTGTATGCAGTGCTGCTGCTGCGCTCATCTCTAAGTTTCTCTCTCTCACTCTCACTCCCCCTCTCTCTCTCTCTCTCTCTGTCTCTAAGATTGCGCGGCGTTGGTTGTGAGAGGGTGGTAGGGGGTGGCGGGGGGTAATTCACTTATTTGATCATAACTTGAGAACCGCTCATCCGATCTTTATCATTTTTTCGGCAAATTGATACATATTGCTAATGACTAACTATCTCTAGAAGGTACGAATCATCTATCTACAAAACTGTGGGAGATATGACGTTTTTTCAAGATTGTGTGGGCGGGAGGGGGCGTGGCAAAAATTCAAAATAAACTTGATCTGCCTGCAAGTATAAGAAGCATTTGTCCGATACATGCCAAACCTCTATCTCTTACCATCTCTGAGATCTGTTCGTTCCTACGGACGGACGTACAGACAGACGGACGGACAGACGGACATGGCTATATCGACTCGGCTGTTGATGCTGATCAAAAATATATATACTTTATAGGGTCGGAAGTGATTCCTTCTCCCTGTTACATACTTTTGCACAAACTTATTATACTCTATGTACCTTCGGTACTGAGTATAACAACCAAAGTCTTTCATGTTAATCTGAACCAACCACATCAGTGGCGCCGTTTAGCGATTGTGGCGCCATCTGATTGGCAGCCAGCGCATTAAGGGCTGGCAAGTTATACCTCATGTTTGGCGCCAACAAATATTTAAATTTTATTTTATTTAAGATTATGAATTATGAAATAATTATGAAATGTATCATAAAACATTAATCACAATCAAAAAATTTCAGTTGAACATCAAATTAACCCATAACTAAAATTAGGGAAATTTTTTTTGCGAGGTCCCGTTTTTAGCGATGGAACTTTAATTGGAACAGTTTTTGTTCTAACTAGATTTTCAAATAAGAAAATGAAATCTTTTGAGACTCTGGGACACTGACGGATTTTTCGAGCGATTTGCAAACCAACCGAGGTCAAAATCTCTAGAGATTTCTGTGACACTGCCGATTGAGACTTGTTTTTAGATATCTTTATCAGCAGCTGACACAAAGTATTTCAAGTGTTTGTAAAAAGAAAAGACCAGAAAATGGATTGTCTTAATTTCTGAAATATTTTGTGGCAATTTTAAGAATTTAGCCTTATTTTTAGAAATTTTGTTGACTATCAAATAAGCTGTGAAAATTTCTTAGGAAAATTTAATTAAATTTTGTATAAAAGGTTGCCTACTTCTAGGCGGGCAAATCAAAATTCTCTACTCCTAGTGGGCCGTAAAGCTACAGCGTAGTTGCACCAAAATATAAGTTGGTTGAAGTTTTTTTTTTTGGGGGGGGGGGGATATTCTTGTTTTGCTGTGTGCTTTTTGTGTTTGCCAACCTTCAAAACTTTTGCGACCTCAATTGCTGTTGTTGTTGTTGCTGTTTTTATTAAAGCAACTGGGCAGTTTCGTGCGCTTTATTACACATTTATTTGCATGTCTTGAACACAGACACACACAGACATGGTACATAAGTAGGGGGGGGGGGGGCTATGGGTAAAGCTGCAGCACTTCAGAGGTCAGTCGGTCCCCGTATGTGCGTGACTTTTCATGCCACGTGATTAACTTACTCCTGCGACCCATACCCCAAATGAGCCAGTGGGCTTTACAGCTGTGTCCCTATGTGCCTGTGTGTGTGCACATGTAAATGACCATGGTAGCACGTGGCCAACACCAGTGTCCCTATGCGCACAGCATGTTTGCATGCTATAAATACTTTTACTTTTGTTTATGGCACTCCCACAACATGCACATGTGTTTTAAATGTGAATTTTACGCTTTTCACTTGCATCTTTTCACTTTTTTTTTGTTCGTGTTTAATGGGCAGCGCTTAAAAGCATGCTACAAATTTAATTGAAAGGCCTTCCCTTAAAAGCCACCACCCACCCAACAGTTGTTGCATTTAATTGAACGCTCTCAAACTGTTTGACTGTGGCTTCGGTTAAGAGTCCACACAGAAGTGTAGCCGGGCTATTGATGTACACAGCTGTGGGCCACCAACACCAACAAGTCACCGTCACCATCAACGCCGCCTGCTGTAAATTTGCTGTCATTGTTAGCCACGCTTACAAATTGTCATTGCGCCAGCAGCAGGAGCAGGAGCAGGAGCAGCGGCAGCATTGCGTGTGTGCATGTAAATGAGCTTATTTACAGTCTGCGTCTGGCACATTATCTCCTTGAGGCTTTGCATTGATTGCTGCTTGGTTGTGGGGGAACGCAAAGTGTCAATGCTGTTAAGCATCTTTCAGTGTTCCCCTCTTGTGGCTTTGGGTATAAAAGCAAGGATGGAAAACGGTTTAAAAGAGACTCCCCCTTTGGGTTATTTTAGTATCGTGAATCGAAGCTTTTTAATTAATTATAAACTGTTGAGTTGGTGGCACATTTGACAAACGTTTCGGTTAAATTTAGAGCCCTGCACGAGTAGAGTTTTAAGTCAGTTCATGTTTTATTCTAAAGTGAGTCAACGATTCATCGATTCAAAAGCCTTTGACATTTGGAATATTTTGTACGATTCGTTTTTAACAGTTCAGTTCAAACAGCTCATGTTAACAAAACAACTAGAGCAAACGAGCTGAACGCAATGATTACATAGCTCGTTCAACGTACATAGGGTTCAACGTCAGAAATTCCAGAGCAATAAATTTAAAATATTCCTAAAAAAAGTGTGTGCTCTTCCCAGTTAAAAAAAACATATCATTTGTTTGTGGCGAAATGAATGAAGTGGGCACAGCGGTAAGTGTTGCTAAATATTTTAGTATTTTGCGAAACAAAAATTAATAACCTATAAAAAACAGAGCTCTTCACGCGCAGTAAATCTTAGTCTGCAAGAGGTTAAGTTGGAGCTCATATCGGGCAAATTTAATATAAGCCAGAAGCGGGGACGGAGCAACGTCTGGTCACTTTTTGGCATCATAAAAAATGATAACGGGGAGGAAATTAAGAATCTCGTCGCATGTAGGAAGTGCAATAGTGTTTCCAAATTCAATGGCAACACTACTTCGAATTTGACCAGGCACATATGTTTTAAGGAGACCACAAGCCAAAGCCACGAAGCAGAGACGGCAACAGTTCAAATCGGGGCAGATTATAAAAATGAAGTTTGCAAGCTGGCAACTGAATGGGTTGTTGAAAACTGCCGCCCTTTCCCGCTTATCACCGACACAGGACTTGAAAAATTTGCAGACGCGATGATCCAACTTGGAGCCAAACTTGGACCAAACTTAAAGGCGAACTCAATTTTACCGCATCCAACAAATTAACCCCTAACACAATATTTTGTAACACACTAAAAATTGTAATAAATTTTATAAAATCATGGCTTCGTAGTTATGTGTGGTCATTTATGGTGATGAAAAGTAGTTTCTTAAGTATTTAGCGGTCTTATTACCATGGAGATCCCTCATTAACGAATTGCGCTTATGCATTGATGGTTTTCCACTTGACTGATCCGCAATGGGATTTTTCTGCGATTTGATGATTTGTCAATCGCGGAAAGTGGTTTGAAACATTATTTATGAACTTGACTATATTTTGTACTCTTGGTCATCCATGGTATTTCTCGCGGTTCAGTACATAATCATGGTTATGAAATTATGCTTGGTCATTTGTGGCCTTAAAAACCTTTTTCTTAAGCTCTTAGCGGTTTTATTACCATGGAGACCCCTTAGATGCAAATTGCGCTTATGCATTAATCCTGTCATGATTTTCCACTTGATTGGCATTAACGTTTTTTATTATTAATATTTTGATCCTCTCTGGTATGTTTTTTCGCGAACTAATAAGTCGTCAGCCGAGTGCCAGCTGCTGGCTCCCGAACTGTGGCTCCCGGCTCACGAACAGAGCGAAAAGACTGAGCGCCTGGCTCGTTGGCGAGCTATTTCGAACCGTGCGTAGGGTTCTACGTCAGGCATTTCTGAGGAAACATTTCGTAGATTGAATCGTTTGGAGCTCGAACCGTTGAGCTGTTTTATTTTGAACGAGTCAAATAGATCATTATGGAAAGGCAGGTACTGAACTATTCGATTCGGAAACATTTCCTGAGCTGATGTATTCGAACTGTTTTTTTGAAATGGGATTCGAAGGGCACTACGAGTAGACTAAAAATAAAAAAAAAAATTTATAATTTCGTTGGACAACGCTGCTCTAAAGCAGGGTTCCCCAAGAAGAGAGTGCATAAATTTGACTGTGCCCCTCTCTCTTACAAGCATGATTTCGATGAGTATTCGATGTGAATTGGTTCAGGGGCTATGATTGGAGTACTCCTTAGTGGCGCTCTCTTGGCTCCATGAGACACATAACAGCTCTCTGAGAGACATATGTTAGAGAAACATAGCAAACGTGATACATATGGGTATTTTGCGAACTTATATGAAATCTCAGACAAGTGAAATGACAGCTTTAATAATCAAGCTAAGCATTTCTTTGAAACGAACCTTTTTCCAGGCATATTGGGGGTCTGGTTTAAGTTCTTAATGCTATAAAATTCTAAGGCTTTGCTCATGATACGGTTCGAGGGACCCGACAGGTTTGCAGTCTAGTGATGTCTTCTTCTACTTCTAGTTTCAATCCCATGTGGGAAATAGGGCATCACTCTTGTGTTCTAAGGAACTCTGTTGTTCCAATGCCCAGCTCTTCCCGATACTTTTTGCTTCTCTACCGACAGTTCATTCCTTCTTTAAGCTTCTTCGGGTTTGCCTGGATTCGTACTCCATATTGTAGAGGTATCCGACACATTTCGTCCAGAGGGTTCCTTTCTAGCGATATTGTTATCACTTTTTTACGGTATCATGGTGTACCGAACATAATACTGTACAAATAAGTCAGTCTTTAAGACTTTAAGTCTTTTAAACAAGTAAGAGCGTTGCAGTCGAGTGGCCCAACTCCGAAATATACTGTGCAATTGAGACACACATAAAACACACACACATATGCGCGCAAACGCAGATGTGGCATATTTGCACGAGAAAAGGAGCAAATGGAAGCGTCTCTCGGGAAGCGCATTACTGTGGTGAACCTGTTCCCAACAATGCAGGAAAGCAACCGGAATTGGGAGCAACTAAGCAACTATTCGGCGCAAATCATGGTGGAACTGCGCAGACTAGAGCGCTTGAGAAGTGTCAACATTGAGTAGCGGAGCTGAGGTATCTGCGTAGCATTGCTCTCCATATTTGGTCGTCTTAACAGTTCGGAGTTTCGTAATTTGTCAGGTCAGAAAATACAGAATATGCGACGCAGGCATTGGTTCTCATATGTTTGAATTTTAGACACTATGGAAGTTGTTATTTTCCATGTGGAGAAACCGTATAGGAGACTGGATTCGGTAGAGGGCGTTCCTAGCTAACGAACGAGCGGCTGGTCAGTTGTCTCCGAGCACCTGGAGAGTCAGGACAGGCATTTTCGCGACGTGTCTGTGAGTGGTGCAAGCCGGCAAGAGGTACGCGATTAAATTCTGTGTGAAACTCGGTAAATCTGCGACAGAGACGTTTGATATGATCAAGCAGGCTTACCCAGATGTTGCTTTAGCAAGAAGTGGTGTGTTTCGGTGGCATCAGGCCTTTTTGGAGGGCCGGGAAGAGGTCGCCGATGAAGACCGTGCTGGAAGACCTTCGACTTTGACAAACACCGACAATGTGACTCGTGTGCGCAAAGTTTTGAACTCAGACCGTCGACTAAGTATTTGTTTAATTGCCCAGATGTTAAATTTACCAAAATCTGTGGTTCATGACATTGTGACGGAGCATTTGAACATGCGCAAGGTGTGCGCGAAGATAGTCCCAAAAGTGAACCTAAAAAGTGACTTCTTGTGAACAGCTATCTGACCAAATCCGGCATCCCAACGCTTCTGTAGCCGCCCTATAGCCCAGATGTGGCCCCCTGGACTTTTCGATGAAAGGCAAGCTTTTGAGAAGAAGGGGATCTAAGCAGCATGCACCGCGGCTCTCAAGGCTATATGGAGACGCCTTCAAATGCTTGGAAATCGTGCGGGCAGCTGCACCGTGGCTCAAAATTTTTTAATTGTCTCGTTCTAGTACTTTCCGGATAAACCCTGTATGTTTGAATTTTCGACACTATAGAAGTTGTTTTTTTCAAGCATGTGGACACTTAAATAAATAAAATATATATAAGGGAGATTAAAAATAATAAAAATTTTTTTATATTAAAAATAAAAAAATCAACAATAAATAAATTTGTTAATCGTCAGTTTCTACAATTAACAAAAGATAAATTGTTAATCTTTTTAAATAATTTGATTAAAAACTAACAATTGATTTTGTTGATTCAAGGGTTCGGAATCGCTCTTTGCACGCAGGGGGGTAGGCGCTAAGACACAGCTAAAAAATAAATGAGCCATCAACCGCACTCGGTTCTAAGCTGGGACCCACAGACTTTGTGGTTCGCGAGTTTTTCTTAACCTATTTCCCGTGACTGCGGCCTATGAAAAAATACCATCGAGTCATAATGGAAAAGTTAATGCCAATCAAGTGGAAAATCATGCCAGGATCAGAGCATAAGCGCAATTCACAGCTAAGGGATCTCCATGTTAATAAGACCGCAAATACTTGAAAAACTGCTTTTAACACCACTGATGACCTCACATAACTACATAACCCTGATTATGACAATACTGAACCCCGAACCATGGATGACCAATGCTGAAGAACATAGAAATAGCATAAAGAATGTCTTAGTTCCACCATGTTTACTGTTAATTCAGAACAAGAGCCTCTTGACTCTGAGCGAGAAATTCCGTACCCTGCAATCGAATAGTAAGATTTGTATGGATCTTTTTATACCCTGTTCTCATTAAAAATGGGAAAAAGTGGATCATGAAGTTGTGCAAATGTATGTAACAGCCAGAAGGTAGCACCTCCGACCCCATAAAGTATATATATTCTTGATTAGCATCAACAGCCGAGTCGATTTAGCCATGTCCGTCTGTCCGTCTGTCATCTGTGGTTACAGATTTGGAAAATTCCACCTCCACCATCTTTTAGCAGCAAAAAACTGTCTCTCTCTCTGTATGAACGCGTTGATCTCAGAGACTATAAGAGGTAGAGCCACAAATGTTTGCATGTATGTAGGTGTATATCGTACCCAAATCAAGTTTGCTTCAGAATTGGCAAATTCCTCCTCCTTCTAATTCTAACCGCGAAACACTGTCAGAGCTAAAATTTTTAAGTTTGAACCTAATGATTGAATATATATTCTATTCTGTATACCACTACAAGATCCGAGCGAAAACACGGAAGATACTTGCATATGGGCGCCTCCCCAATTATTCAAATAAATATTAAAATAAAAGGAGTTCAAAGCTATAGAACCGCATTACTTGGAACAGGGTATTTTGCTGTCAGGGCACTCGACCGCAACAGTCTTCCTTGTTTTTATTTCTTATAATAGTTAATATTACATTTAAGCACTACCTTTTTTTCAAACATACTATCCGATAGACTGTGGCTCTTTGGAAAATCCATCATTGTGGCAAAAGAAAAAAGTAACGTTCAACTGCTGCCGACGATTGTAATGGCGTGTTGTTATTTGACAAAAACGTTTCGTATTTCGGGATATCCGCTATTCTAAGGCTTTTCCTCTGCAAAAAACTGAAGCATCAAAAGTTCTGCTTTAGTCAAAGGAGCATCAGAGGGCAGTCGATTATCTTCTTACTTTATCACTAAAAAAAATAGAAATTTGAAAAAATTGATTGTTCGTTATTTTTTCTTGTTTCCATTGTCGATTCATTTTCAGATATTTTTTTTGATATGCATGTTTTAAAAACCTTTAAAAGTCTAGTGCGAAAAGTAAAGTTTGGCCTTGAACCTCACCTCTGACCTTGAAAGTGGTTCTCCACCTTTTGAAAAGGCTCTTGTCAAGTTATTTCGCTACTAGGCTTACAAACCGAGTAAAACTAAAACATTTTCCAATCATTTCCCTTTCGCAAAGTGACCTCTCCAATTATTTCGCATACTACCCTTTTAAACCGAGTAAAAAAATAACATTTTCGGGCCATTTTGCAACTTAAAAATGCTTTCACCTTCATAACCAAAACATTCAATGAATCTAAATGGACACATGTTCCCCATTTTTTTGTTTGTTGTTCATCAAAAATTTCTGCAACATAATGAATTTCTTTTCATTTGGAACTAGGACCCTCCAGCGTAAGAGCATTACAGCAAATCCTTCATCATCAAAAGTGAACAACATGTGTACCTAATGTGTCTGGTCATTTGTTTGGTCCGAACATTTCCGTAATTTGCATATTAAGTATACGCCCTGTCGGTCCACATAAAAGTAAAGCGAATTCTAGTCCTAAGCATTAAATACAGATAATCTGTTGGCAGCTTTTACGACCAAACAAAAAAAAAGGAGATTCACAGTCAATAAATTCAAGTCACATTAATATTAATGCCCCATCGAATGTGGCAAAAGTTAATGACTTTGGCTACTGCCAGGCTGCCAGGGCTGAAGCATTAATTAAGTTACCCACACATACATACGTATATTCCTTTGCCATTCAGTGATATTGATTTTGAATTGCAGCCAAAAGTCTTCAGAGTTGCAGCCCAGAAGTGTGCCATAAATTGGCTGTCCAAGCGCTATTAAACCGCAGCAAGGCATAAAATTCAGTTTTTGGCCCCGAAATGCAGATATCTGTTCATGCATAAAGTTGGCAGGCAGCAGTTATATCTCTCTCTCTGTGTCTGTGTGTGTCTGTGTTTGTGTTGTTTTTACAACTTTATAAAAAATATTGTCGCATATCATAAACACGCTGCTTGAGGGGGACCCTCTAGAGAGGCTCTTTAATTTTTAATGAAACACAAACATATATTTTTGTTATAGCTATCATGTCCCTCTTCCTGCCATCTTTTCCTTTGAGTGGCTGTAGATGGGCCTGTCTATGGCTAGCCACATATGTTACATGTGTACAAAAAGAATTGTTTCCCTTAACCCACCCTTGGGTGTCGTTTTCTATTTTAAAAATATTTCAAAAAACTTTTACAACCTTTTCACCTTAAATGGTTATCGCAAGTGCCTGTGCCTGTCCAGCTTAAGGCTTTTCAACGACAACCAGAAACAACCTTTAAGTATCTTTAACCATTGCCAGCCAAGGCGGCACACCAAAAAAGTTTTCAAGTCGCCAAGTTGCACACAGGAAAAGTGCAAAAACTGCGAAGCCTTTGACATGGCACTGAAGCGGGACGGAGCGGTGGGGAGCGGAGCTGGAGTGTCGACGTGCCATTGCCAGTGCAACGAATTGAATCAAATTTTGCAATTTATTTATGCATTTGCCTTCATTAAACTGGGGCATTAAACCGTGGAGCAAGAAGGCACAAAATTATGACAAAAACTTTGCTTTCCATTTGATTAGGTTGCTTATCTAAAAATGAAATATGTACATAGACCATTGAGTTTTTAAAAGTTTGCTTAACTGGCAATTAGAAATTTTAAACTGATTCCTTAAGTCGTAAAAATCATACATAAATTCGGTTTACTGTTGGTCGTGTGTCCTACACCTGGAACTGAAACTTGTGAGGAAGAGTCGTTGAATTCATAAACTGGTGTTTGCGGGTGCTATTTCTGGAGGAAAAGAAAGCTGAAGGCTGGCACCTTTAAAAGTGCTGGATGGTTTGCCCAGAATGAGCTTACAACAACCACAAGAAATAGAAAGAGAAACCCGGTTTTGTTTATGTGTGTGTGTGTCGGCGTGAATAGCGAAAAGCTGTTAGCGAGGCCAATCGCTAACCTACGTTGACGCCGCACATACAGTACTGTTGTTGCGCACGAATTTGCAAGAGACATAGGAGAGAGCGAAAAGTGAGACACATATGAAGTTACTAGCAGGTACCCGCCGTGCGTTGCTACTCAATCCTACACCCAAAATAAAAGTTATCAAAATGATTCAATTTAAACAACAATTTGAAACTATTGAGTATCGAATTCTATTTAATACTCCAAGTATCAAATTGATATCTTCAAAAGTACTAACATCATATTTCAATGATTTCAAATTGATACTAACGTTTTTTTATTATTTTTTGAATCAATTTGACACTAAGTTTTATTAATTTGTTAATTCAATCTACCATAATTTTATATTTTCTGTTACCGAAGGTTATTTTTATAGACAATTATATTAAGTTTGTTAAAGTATCGTAACTAAGACGCAAAAGGAAAAGAAGGAAGGAATCATTTCCGACCCTATAAAGTATATATATTCTTGATCAGCATCAACAGCCGAGTCGATATAGCCTTGTCCGTCTGTCCGTCCGTCTGTCCGTCCGTATGAACAAACAGATCTCAGAGATGGTAAGAGATAGAGGTTTGGCTTGTATGGGACAAATGCTTCTTTTACTTGTAGGCAGATCAAGTTTATTTTTCAATTTTTGCCCGCCCCCTCCGCCCCCGCAATTTCGGAAAAAACGTCATATCTCCCACAGTTTTGTAGCTATATGATCGTACCTTGTAGAGATAGTTAGTCATTAGTAATATCTATCTTTTTTGCCAAAGAAATGATAAAGATCGGATGAGCGGTTCTCAAGTTATGAGAAAAAAAGTGTAATAAAGACGCCCCATGCACACGCATACAACATCGCATTGCATGCATCACAGAGAGAGAGAGAGAGAAAAAAACTTAGGGTTGAACACAGTGGCGCGACGCATTCAGCATATACACTGCGGTACAGAGTATGTTATAGTCGGGCTTGACCGACTTTCTCACTTGTTTTGATAATAGCTTTTATTAAAACAAACATTTGTTATACCCGTTACTCGTAGCAAAATGAATGACGATTTGCCGAAGAAATGAGAAAGATCCGATGAACGGTTCTCAAGTTATGAGCAAAAAAGTGAACCAAGCCCCCCTTTACCGCCCCTTCCACCCTAAAAATGTTGCATACTTTTCGGATAGTCACACTAAGGAACGCAGGAACACTGTTAAACATGTTTTTTTATGAGTAACGGGTATATCGAAGTCGGTTAGAGCCGACTTTAACTTACGCTCTCGTTTTTATTTTAAATTCTTTCAAAATATAATTTATTTACACTAATAAATTGAATTGAACACCTAACTAAAGGGAAACATTGGTCTCTCACTGCATGCCTCGTGTCCACGCGAATGTTGTTTAATCAGAAGTCACTGTATTAGTGTCCCTCTTGTAGAAAACAACCAATGACTTTGTACTTGAATCAAGTACAAACGGTGTCAATAGTACGGTAAGTACGAAAATACTTGATTCAAGTACAAAAGTCTTACTTCAAGTATGTATTTTCAATCCGAAATACTTGTTTTAAGACCGTTTCGGGTTTTTTAAGTACATATTTGAACTAGTAGTAGTAGTAGTAGTAGTAGTAGTGTCTTTATTTTTGTTTTGAATGCCCTATTACAACATATAGCTAATTATTGACATTATTCAACTAAAAATAAAGTATATAAGACTTGGTTTTGAACCGTCTGTCGATCACCTTGCCCCTAATCCAGTGCTACTTCGGTTATTACACCTGGCTGCCCGGGACGTCCCCAGATCGTTCGCCTTGTAGTATGGAGTAGCGGTTTGGTGTTACAATTTACTACTATTTTAATTGTATATACAGGGTGTTCTAGAAATCGATAGAGATTTTCGTATGAACGATTGCACTTCGAACTAAACTGGGACTACTTAGTTTGCAAAGTGCCAAGAATCAGGCCGCCTACTAGATTATGTGGATGGAAAACCGTACGCCTCGTTTCCGGATGGCACCCGATAATCTTATTTGCCGACAGCTAATATGATTTTTATTTAACTATCACTGAACAGATGAATGTTTGTACGTAATTTTGTTTGTGTAGTAATTTTGGTTGTTATGTGGATATCCTTAAAAAGTTTCAGTTTGTATCAGTCTCCTATAGTTAAGTGCGCATATTTTATATAGTTCACAAGTGCAGTCCAATTCGATCCATTTTACAATGTTTATGGTTTCCTGATGGGTCAGTTATGATCTATTTAGGTGTAGCTTTCTGATTTCCTTCAAAACGGGGCATATGGCAACAAAATGAAAAGTGTCTTCAGGTGTCTTTAAATTGCACAGCTCACACTCGCTGTTGGTGCGGTATAGTGCGGCGTTTAAGTCAACATTTCAGTTCGTGCTTTGCACATCAGCGATATCTGCCAGATTTTGAATACGTCGTGAAGTAGTTTGCATCATTTAGGTTGTAGCGTAGGTTTTTTAGGGTGCTCTCGTAGAGCTTTGACTAGCCTGAAATTCAAACCTCCTCATGGCTGCGCAATCGATTTGTTCTATAATTTTCGTATGCACTAGATCCCGTGAGCTTGAATCTGATATATCCAGCGTTATTAAATTTATCGTTTGCCAGCCTACTATTTTCAAAAAACCGACTCGTACTGCTTTGCAGATGTTTTGCGATTATTTTTGGTAACCTCGTATCCTTCGTCATTATTTTTCTGATATATGAGTTGCCTGCAATGCGGTTATAACAGCGCAGTCCGGTTTCAATAGGTTAGTTACGTAGTTAGGTGTTCTTCTGGGTAACTGAAAAATTTTTTTTATGAAGTGACGCTGCGGTTTCTCTGTTCCCTCATAATACGTATGTTCCCAAATTGGTGCCGCATACAACATTATCGTGCACCGTGGAAAAGTGATTTAGTGGTACATTGGCCAAGAAAGGAATTCCACGTGCTATTTAGGGCGATTCTTGCGTCAGATAGTTTCTGCTGTAGATGGCTGGAGAAATTTAAATTTTTGCGTTACTGTAACTCCAAGGTATTTAAATTCTTTTACGACCTCCAAGAGTTCTCCATTTAAATTCCAACTCTAGTTGTTTGTTGGACATCCTCTTCCATCACGGATGACCAGCACCTTAGTCTTGTCAATATTAATTAGTAGGTTCCAACGTTGGCAGTACGAGAAGAGTGAGTCGATCATCTCCTGCAATTTGTGAGGCGAATCTGCCATTATCACCATCTCATCAGCATACATTAAAACTTTTATGGTATGATTGGCAAGGAAATACCATAACCCAATAAAGTGAAAAAAGCAGTGGACTGGTAAACATCCTTGTTTCACTCCTGTCCTGCAGCTAGTTGTTAGTGTAGAGATTTCGAATCAAGCTAAATTTTGACGAGAACTCTAACCGGCTGAGCTTAAGCAAAAGGTTGGTTCTGTTTACTGTATCGAAAGCGGCTTTGAAGTCGACGGAGCACAGATATATCTTTGTTTTCGTTCAAGATGAACTTTGCAATTACTGTTAGTGAGAATACACTATCCACCGTTGAGTATCCACTTCTAAAGCTGGATTGAACTTTTTAAACTAGTATAAAATCTTTTTGGTCATACTCTTAGTTTGTTATGTTCCTTAAGTACAGCACGATATACTATCAAAATAAGTGCAAAGTGTTCTTCACGGAAGTCTATTAAATTCTAAAATCAGCCCAAAAACATTTATGAAACAAAATTATACTTAAAAAATAAGTACAAAATGCTCTTGGTTCCAAGCCTATAAAATTCTAAGCTATTCTAATTTGTACTTAAGACTAGTTCTCTGTATAATATCAAATTCAGAGGAAATTAATTAATCAAAGAATAAGCTGTTTTACTGTAAATCAGAAATATACCCTTACTTCATAACCAAAGTGTTAGAACCAGGAGGGAATTTTTTTAGAACGGATTCAAATTAAAATAATTCGTAAGTAATTGTAGTCAGCATTTTGTACTTGAACTAAGTACGATCTTTTCTTAATTTTACGGCTAACTGTAAGTACGAAATGTACTTGATTCAAGAACGATTGTTCTCATTTTAATAATATTAACAGACGTTTTTCTGTTATAGAATGTTTTTCGTACTTAATTTAAGTACTCAGTTAAGTACGATTCGTACTTAAGACAATCCGTTTTGAAATTAGTCAGATTGACTCGTTCTTAATATCTGGATCAAATCATATTTTTGATGTGAAACATCTTTAATTTCGGTACGGAAGATTTTTGTAGGAGTAAAATTCGATTTCAGCGTCACGTGATGCAGACGTCAGCACCTTTTTTGTTGCTGTTTTTAGCGGAGTGTCTGAGGGGAGAGGGGTGAAAATGGGTGCTAATTGAAGAAAATACTGCCAGCGGCACAATCCTGATAAAGTGAAATAAAAAAAAAACATTTTTTTCCGTATGGGGGACGTTTCAAAATTTTTCCGGAAATCGCAGTTTCAAAAAGGACAGATCTATCCGCAAAAGGACAAATTGGTAACACTGGTTGCCATACACTCTAACGAAGAAACAAAGTAAGCTTAAATTAAGTGGAAATAAATGATAATGCCTGCTAATGCAAATATTTATGTACTTTATGATTCTACTCGGGTGTTGCAGATAAAGCCTCAGTTCGTGCTTACACTCATCTCTAGTCACAGTGACTGAACTATTGCAAACTTACACATCTCTAGCTCAAATGTCATCTCCAATCTCCACACTTTGTTATTATTAACAAATTACACAAATTTGCAGCCCATGGACTCCACTGGATTAGAACTGCATCCAAACTGGAGGGCATTAACCACCTTGCATGTTCCGCTGAAACGTTTTGTGCCAGCTGGTTCTATAGCTGAGCCTTTGGAATCTACGGCAAAGGCGAAAAAGCAGCAAATCGAGGCGGGCTGTGAGGCTCAAGCATTTTACCAGGAAATCTTGGACACTCCGTCCGCCCCAAGTCCAATCAAACAGACTAAACAGAGGCCCCAACGGGCCAAAAGCATACCACGTTTAGCTATACCCTACAACAAGTTGCAGTTCTTTCGCCTGGCCACCCATAACCAGGTGGAGGAGCTGTCGCAAATGCGCCTACAAGACAAGGAATCGGAGCTAAATGCCTGCGATGTTTATGGATGGACTGCTCTTATGATGGCTGCTTGTGAAGGTGCTCTGGAGACAGTTAGCTGGCTTTTAGAACAAGGAGCTGATGCAGAGTTTAAAGACAAGTCGGGCAACACGGCTCTGAGTTTGGCACAAAGAAAAGGACATGGAGCAGTGATAAAGCTACTGGAAGCGTTTAGCTGTAAGCTGGCAGTGACACATGTGACGGAGCAGGAACCCCCCCAGACGGGTCCCTTTTATTGCGAAATCTGTCAAAGGGAGTACAGAGAGACACCTTGGCCGGAACATCAGACCTCCACAGTGCATCAGTTCAACATGGAAGCATGGCCTGCCAATAAGCTAAACAAATTCAACATCTCCAGCCAAAATCGTGGCCTCCAACTGATGATTAAACAGGGCTGGGATCGAGAACATGGACTGGGACCTACCCAGAACGGACGATTGTATCCGGTCAAGACGGTGTTGCGTAGGCAGCGCACTGGCCTGGGCATAGAGCAGTCACCGGCCAGGGTGACACATTTCCAAGCCTACGACCAGGAGGCCATCAAGCGCAGGGATGGCAATTATATGTATCAGCCCAGGCGAACCCGTGACGATATGCGTAGGGAGAAGTTGCGGGAATGGAAGCGAGAACGACACTGGCGCCAGGAGTTGAGTTAAAGTTATAATAAATTATGCAATCCTTTCCTTGGTATTCCACATTTTGGCTGTTGGATAGGTCAGGGATGGCATTAACTGCATTGGTGGAGGGGGGGTGCCCAGCAACGTCCATGTCTTGCTCTCGCTCCGCTTTGCGCCTGCGCCTTTATTCCAAATGAATGTCCTGGCCCTCTGGGTATATGAGCAACTTCTCCGAATTGTGTGCCTTCAGTTGCGTTCGGACAGTGGCAGTGTTAAGACGTGGCTTTCCTTTAGTTGCCTGCAACTGCCATAGAAAGCGTGTCCTCCGCCCATTACAAGGTCAGCTCGACCCAAATTTCAAATTCAAAAAGTAACTGTTGACTCTGACCAGGTGGCAACACCGTGCCGCGCTTTCGATCGAGAGCGAGACACAGCTGTTGCTTTTCGCCTCGTATTGCCTCTCATTTGTGTTTGTGCTCCACCGTGTACGGATTGTAAGTGCGGCATCGCAATTAATCAAATCATTTGAATATAATAAAAAAAAAAAAATGCCTACGTTTCGATTTTGTTTAATTTAAGTTGTATTCGGCGCGTTCAATTGTTTTTGTGTGTGTCGCCGTGTCGCGTGTTCATTACGCAAAGTACCACAACAACAACAACGTTTATAAATCATTTTGCGTGGGCGCCATGTGATTTTTCTCATTTGGATGCAATTGCGAATTGTTGCATTTTCAATTGAACTTGATAACAATTGAGTGTAGTATATAAAAAAATCAAGAGAGTGAATGCCAATTGCTGGAATAACAAATTCAATATATGCAGCAGCATCCCCTGCCCCCCCTTCCCCTTATTTTTGTAGCATTTATTTTTGTGATTTGTTTGGTTTACATTTAAAAAAGGTACAATTCGTTTGTGTGGAACTTTGATCTAGCCGCTCTCACACGCGCTCTCTCTCTCTCCTTCTTCTGCTCTTTTCCACCCTGTACCAAAGTGTTAAAAGTGGCTGCCTAAGCCTTGAGACTTGCGAGTCCTGTTTTTTGTTTGTCCTTCAAGGACACAAATTGACAAAAAAATACAAATAAATGAGTAAATGTACCTTAGACTGTTTTATGGTACAAATGAACCGTACCTTAATGCATTGATGTACCCCACGGCGGAGCTTTTCAGTAGCTAGGTACACCCGATTTTGTGGAACACATGTACCAAAGAGTAAATAATGTACCTGTTTTAAGGTTCATTTGTACCTTGCCTTAGTGCTTTGATGTACCACACGGCAGAGCTTCTTAGTAGCTAGGTACACACGATTTGTGGAACACCTGGGATTCTTTTCAATATTGTGTGACAAAAACTTCAAAATCGTCATTCTACCATTTGAGAATGGACTGCGAATCCTGTTTTTTGTTTGTCCTCCAAGGATACAAATTGACAAAAATTAAAATAAATGAGCAAATGTACCTGTTTATGACCTGTTTTATGGTACATTTGTACCGTGCCTTAGTGCATTGAGCTTCTCATTGGCTAGGTACACACTATTTATGGAGCCCATGGGATTATTTTCAATATTGTGTGACAAAGACTTCAAAATCGTCGTTCTACCGTTTGAGAATGAACTCCGAATCCTGTTTTTTTTTGTCCTACAAAGGATAGAAAGTGACAAAAAAATATAAAATGCAAATAAATGAGCAAATATATCCAAAGATGTTTCAAGGTACATTTGTACCGTGCCTTAGAGTGCACAGTGGTTGGGCTTGCATGGCTTTTATAATCATTGTGTGACGTAACGCTACCTCAGTAAAATTGATATATGTGCAAACGTATTTTGCTTAGTTATTTACATATGCATTCTTTTTCATTTGTGACATAATTTTTTTTTACAAAGGTATTGGATATTGAAATTAAAAAATACATAAGCATATTTTATTTAACTCTCGGCCACGCACATATTTTCAAACCTTAGTTCACGCATGGTCCTGTCCAACCCCTATGTATTTGAATGCATTTGTATGGAGAATAAGGGTTCAAGCTATTGAATTTTTAGCTCACGTAGGTAATTAATTTTTATTTCTTACCTTTTTATTTCGTTTTGACATAGAATCAGCTACCTGTAGGAGGAAAAATATACCTGAAAAAAATTTCGAAATGTAGAAAAAAAAAACATTTTTTTCGTTCATTTTTTTTATTATTATAGCCAAAAGAAATATGTTTGAACAAAAGAAATGGAATGCTAATGGGTTTATTGTTAAATATGATACGAAATATCTTTATGTATTTGAAGAAAGACATGAGAAGCATGTATAATCGATTTTTGAGTGTTGCTGGCAGACAGCATTATTACATTTGCAGCAGTAAAAACGAGTTTTGCCACGCACTTTATCGCCTTGTTGTAAACAAATACGACAATCTTTTCGGCCAGTGAGTGTATCAGGACCACTACGGTTAGCAACAACACTAACAGGAATATTTATTTCTCTGCCGAAAAACGATTCAAAAGCCATACGAGTCGTAGGCTGTGCGAGAATGTGTGGATTATTCATGCGATTTTCAATATTTTGCGAGAACCAATGTTTTGGAAAGCGTGTTCAAAATGTGCGTCTTCCGTCTTTTTAGTGGTGCCTCCATTCTCTTTGGAAATGATATGTTGCCAATGCCATTACATCAATAATGTTACAGAAAAAAGCTAATGTCCAGCGTCTGGTTGGCCGTTTATTTGTATAATGCGTAACCATTTGATCCATAGAATCAACGCCAGCCTTAGTCGAATTATAAAACAAAATCGCTTCGGGTTTTCAATGCTTCGCCTTCAATATTCTTTGTGTAATGAACGGTTGATAGTAAATTTACTGCCCTATTCTTTTTTGGCACATAACTGCAAAAGTGCAACAAGGTTTTCATAGAAACCAAACACAGATGAAAGGACTGGCCGTTTGTCATTCTTCTTCACTTCTTTTGGAGAGCATCTTTTGTTTGAACGAATAGTGCCAACAAATGCGATGCCAATTGCAGCCAATCGTTTAGTACCGTCAATGTTGTGAAAAAATTATCGGCTACCATTGTTCTGCCCGCTATTGGTGTAACGATTTGCAAAATGCATCAACACATTTTCGCCTTGATTCACCTCTCTCTGTGCTCCTTCTTCTTTTCCAGTGTATAATTTTCCTTGTAGGGGAAATTTTTGTTTTCGAATCGATGCCACCATACTTTTTTTCCATATTTTGCTGGCTTTGATGGAATATATTGTGTAAATTTAGTTCGGCCACGATATGGAAACAACTGCTCATCCATATTCCATACATTTCATACAAAATACATAGGGGTCTCGCCAGCATTAATATGAATATTAATATGAATTTACAAATGATATAACGATATATTCTCATCTCATATGGAAAGTTTAAGATACATCAATTTGAAAATTTTACACAAATTAGTACAAAACACGGCAAATATTTCTACATCAAGTCAAAAATTGCAATTTTACGGAGAGTATGTTACAGTACAACTTTCTTACTTGATTGAGTTATGAGAGACTTAAAGTAAGTGAGCGATATGTATAAAGAAGCACTGAATGAATAAAAAATTTTGGTATCCATAATATTGATCCTTCAAGGACATGTGATGTATCAATGGAAAGGTATGGAAACATAGATCATAGATATATGTCTACTTCTAAAATGCAGCGCCTGGTTTAAAAGATATTTCAAATCAATTTTTATTTTCAATTTTTAAATAAAAATTGAAAAATAACTCTGATTTTCAATTTTTACTAATAAAAATTAAAAATAAGTGTTATTTCAACTTATAATAAAAATAACTGTTAAAAATAATTTTTATTTTAAAAATTATAACTGTTACGATCCCTGCAAAAAATGTTCAAAAAACAGAATAAACTAAGAAAAACTTTATTAATATAGGAACTTAAAATAAATACCTTTAACTTCAAAATCCACTAAAAATAGTTTATATTCGGGAACGTAACTAATCGACTGACCATTTAAAGATCGCTTTTGTTTTGAAATATTCGCCCACCGTGCAGCTGCTTTGCAAAATTGAACAAGTGCTCACGCTTTCAAGGCAATTTTGTAAAGTCCCGTTAGGTTTCCAGAAAAAAAACCGGATTGCCATTAAGAAGATTGGACATTTAAGAGACAATTTGTCAAAATTTGGTTCAAAAATTCTGTGATCGATTTTTTGATTTGGCCCTATGGACGCAACCACTGTGCAGAGGTTACAGGGTATCCTGCTTAAATTTAAATGGGTTACTTTTTTTCATGCTTGAAGGGTAATTTTCTTGGGACTTTCAGATAGGCAAGGCTATTCGAACAGGCGGTCACTCCTTACCTTCAACCCCTGTTTGAGACTGGACTATTTGGTAACACGTCCAAGTGACAGTTTAGTCCAGAGATGGGCGCGTCGCGACGTTTCTATGGTGCACATAAAATCACACGTACGCTAAGCATTGAAAGCTATTTATAGAACACGAATGTTGTGCAAAATTGTGCTTGTATGCGTGTGAAAAGCGTGACGATACGTGCATGCCCATCTCTGGTTTAGTCCGTCCCGGGGTGAAATGTGAAGGATGGGAAAGGGGTAGATTTGGTGTAAGAATTGGGTGAACTGTGCAGGCTACCCCGGTGCCTCGGTACTGCGGCGTGACACCAGCTGGCGGTAAATCCACGTAATCCCAGCTAACCTCCAACAGAAGACTGTTCCATTCGCTATCCGCAATCTGCGGTAGTAAAAATAGTAAAATAAATGACCAATTTACAAGTTCTTCGGTATGCGGACACCGTAAATAGTAAGCGTATCTCTTCTTTCAAAATTCTTAAGAGTTTTGGTCGGGACTTTGAAAACTCTTTCATATGTTTGCTGACTTTTTAACCACTGTTCGGCCTTCTCCATACTCGTGATTTTCAAATGAAAATTGAATTAAATGATTAATGAATTCAAATGTATTGGAATATGGTGAATTAGTTTTGATTTTGCAAAGTTTATGTGTGCTTTCAGTCTCTCCACCACCCCCTCTTCCATCCTCTTTGCAGTTCATTATACATTTTTGATTTGTTTGAAGGATTTCTCCAAAAGTTAATTATCTCATTTCTTGTTTTCTGCTCGAATGTAAATCTTTAAGATCGTAAACCAAACAAATCCCAAATAATTGTTTATTATTATGAAATATTCCGCAAATGTACCAAAAGATGAGATACACACAACAAGTACAGGCCCAGAGAGGAAAAAACTTCCGGGTCATTGCTGGCCACTCGCGTTCGGTGGCCTTCGCCTAAAAAAAAATAAATTGCAGTAAAAATAGTAATTAAATGAAATTTTTTCGAATTCAAATTTCTATTCCGCGGCTTTGTTTATCCCCTCACAGTGGCAAATTAACCATTAAAACAATTACAACAATTATAAACAATAATATTCAATTGATACACAAAAACATAACACAGTTTGGCGGATTGTAAAAATAATTTCATTACCAATGCAACAACGGGCACTCTTCCTGCTGGTTCGGACACATTTTACTCTCCCTCTCTCTATGTGTGAATGAGCAAATTTTAAAAGGTGAGTCCGGGTCTGGGTCTGAGTCAGATAGTGTGTGGGGATAGTGAGCAGCGGAATGTTGTTGGCAGGCTAATGGTTGGCATAAATCTCATGCCTGCTTTTTCAAATAACGAAAAAGAGTTTTTTTTTTTTGTGGTAATTTGTGTACGCAAAACCGTGCATGAAATGTGAAATTTAAGGAAAAGTTTCCCCACATAAATTAAGGCAGACAAAATTGAATTTGACAATTCAAGTAGAAAACAGATAGATTGTACTTTGCTGTCGTTGAACAAGTTTCAAGTGGAAGAAAACGTTGATGATTGCCTTAAAAACTCAAATGAATTTCAGCATTGACTTAAAGCATATCATAAGAGAGAATAAGCTTAGCTTATCCTGGCTTACAAATGTCTTTAATTCCTACAAATATCAACTTATATGGATGATGTACGTTGTGGATTAGATTTAACCTAAGCTCAATTTAGCTAGCAAAGCTTCGGGTTTTGGTTGGTTTCTCAGTTTTTAGATATTACCATGTCAACACCGAGTGGTCTTTTCACGTTTTTCTATTCGGCACAGTCAATATCGTCATTTTTATTAACAGCCTCAGTCTTCGGTGTGACCATTCATCGATGTCTGTAGTGCGCCAAACATCAGGTATAAATTGCAGATAGGCAAAATAGTGCTAAAGACTTACAATATCTTTGTTCTGTACCGCTTGTCGTTGATAAGAATGGCCTTAAACGTCAATTTCCTAAAGTTCGAACGAAATAAATTAAAAAACTTTATGTCATATAAAAAAAAAATATGGTTAATAGAAGGACCTATATAATTTAATTTGACAAAGATATTTTCATGTAAATTTTTGACCGTGACTGCGCTTTAAATGCTTCAGTTCATAGGGCCATTATGTAAATTAAATTCACGTAATTTTTAAAATAAAATACAAAACTGTTCAACGGTTCCAAACGTGAAATAAACTGTTCACCGAACTCGCCTCTCAATTGAGCCTGCTTCGCTTATGTGTGGATGTGGCACCGTCTTGTTGAAACCACATGTCAGCCCAGTCAAGCTCTTTTATTTAGCAAAAAAGTTTGTAATCATCGCGCTCTCCATTCACAAAATCGTTCCTGCCTTCGTCATCTTACAAAAAGTACGGTCTATAATGCCACCGGCCCATTATCCACAGCGTGCATTTTTCGGAATGTATTTGACAGTTGTTGCAATGCTTCTGGCTGCTCTTTACACCAAATACGGCAATTTTGTTTGTTCACGTATCCATTCAACCAGAAATAAGCTTCGTGGCTAAACACAATTTTCTGATAAATAAGTGGATCTTCATCCAGCTTTGCCAAGCTCCTATTCAGCAAAATGTTTACCGTTGTGGTAGGTCGTGTGGCTTCAATTCTTGCACCAGCTGCATTTTGAAAGGTTAAATACCTAAAATTGTTGCGCAAAATTTTCGTAGTGGAGTAACAGAGGCCCCATTGCTGCGAACGGCGCCGAATCGTTAATTCACGGTCATTATCAACAATGGCGGATACTGCTACGATATTCTCTTTTGTTCGCACTGTGCGTATGCTTGTGGTTTAACGTTTAATACAGCGGTGTCACAGAAATCTCTTCCAACCGAATTCAAACCCAAAACCAATTCTCGGTGTCACAGAAATCGCTTTTAATTGGTTTCAAATCTCTCGTGTTTTGTTAGGAGATTTAGCTAATTTCACCAACCAACATTGGAGTTTCGATGCACACAAAATTAGTTTCGGAAATGTGACATAAATTTTTCTGGATAGATTGCATCAAATTAATTAAATATTTTATTTGTTTTATTATTAAAATTTGCGTTTCAATAAAACCCTCTAATGCTGCGTAACAATTAAAACCTGCCAACCACAGTGCCCTCAATTTATGGAGGCGCCATCTGTGTGCCAACATTGGCACCAACAAGGGCTTTAGAGTTGTCAAGTTATATTTTTATGATTTTGCAAAAAATATTTTTAAATTTTGCATCTTTACTTTGGAGAATATGACTTAAATTTGAATTATAATTTATAAATGCATCATTAAACATATAACACTATCAAAAAATTTTGCATTGAAACATCCAATTAACTCATAACTAGAAGATGGGAATTTTTTTTTTGCGAAAGGGGCAACCTTGTTGACAGATTTGATAGAAACGGCCCATTAGCATGGACACAAACCTTCCAATTAGATTTTCAAATAAGAAAAAATCTCTTCATGTTCTGTGACACCGACGGATTTTTCGAGTGTTTTGCAAGCCAACTGAGGTCAAAATCTCCAGAGATTTCTCTGACACCCCTGGTAACATAAATTTTGGGCGGGAATTTAGTCACAAAATTCGGAATAGCCGCCTTAGTACGTCGCTCCAACTGACCATAAAATGAAAGAAGTGCACGATGCCCTAAATTTTGATATTGTCGATTCATGGTTAAATTATACATTTTTGGAACCTTTTGAAGTTGTGGTAGTGAGTTAATGCTTTTGCATAGCTCAGTTCTCTAGTGTTTTCTCAGAAGGTGGTTCCAAGTTCATTATCTTCCTTTCTGAACATATGTTACGTTCCCTATGTTCCCAGAACCGTACAAACTACAATAGATTAAGTTAAATTGATAATTTGAAAAATTGTTCGATAGACGATAAGAATAAATTGATTGATCTCTTGACCTAGAAAGACTAACCAGAGTGCATGCGGTATCTCGCAGAAAACCCTACTGTATTTCTTACCCAAAGTGTTTATGTGCTTACCAGCCCCCCAAGTACACCCCGCTCCGTTTGAAATCCGCATTTCCACTCATACAGGGTCCTTCGAACCGGATAGAGAAGATGAGACGGTTTATTGTAAGTCTTCCCTTAACCATCGGTGAGTATCAGTCAGCCAAAGTAGGAGGCATAGTGACACACTCCACACGTGCATAACTGTGAACTGCTCTCTTAAGGTGTTCTGGATGTTATGTCGCTCCAATTCCTCAGTCATTTCATTTCCAGGGATATTTTTGTATCCTGCTTTCCACCAAAGGAACCGGTCAAAGACTAACTTCGAGGTGGACTTATTGCATATAAGCGCTTTAAGAGCTACTTGACTTTGCGAGAAGATATCAGAGAAATCTCTGTTATGATAGTTCTTTGCCAATTTAGGTTTGCACATCAGGAGATGGCACATACTTCGGCTTGAAATATGCTTGTGAATTTTGCGATTGACCCAAAAGTTTTGATTTTTTTCTTCCCGTTCCTCTATACAGAGTTAAAAAGATCAAATTCATTTCAATATTCACCTGATTAAAATGATCTTTTCAAAAAATATCAATACTTTCATTTCACTTGGCAAGAAAAATTTATCTCTCTGATCCAAAATAATATCATTCACTTCAATTGAATTTAAATAGTTTCAGAATGATGGAATAATGATATGTTTAAATAAATATCGTTTTGAAATTTGGAAAATATCAATTTTATGTTATTTCATATCGAAGTAAAATTCATATAAAAAATATAGTCAAGTTCCGCCCGTCTTTACTAGTTTTTCGGAAACAGTCACAAAAAGTACTGGCAGTCAGCACTGTTCTTATGTGTGCCGGATTTTGCTGTCAAGTCGTTTAGGAATTCCCAAACGATTAAGAGCAGATCCGTCATGGAGTAAGAGACGTTGGGCCAGTACGTTAGGCGATTTTTATTAAAATATAAATTAATATTCAAACATTACAAGCATCCTGAGACTAAAACCATACTATTGATGGTTTGATTATCATAAAGGTCAATTAAAAAATCACATGGGAAATCAAAATTTATTTCGCGGTGAAATTTTCATTTATACATTTAGGCGTGATTATACAGTTTTCATACCACAACATTTAAACAGATTGACAGACTGGCGAAATCATTCAAAATGGTTGTCAAGGCTTGATAGAACGACCTACCTTTTTCGGGAGGGCGACTTTTTTTCTCTGTAATCTTTTCAGAAATGTAAAAGAGGAAAAGAATTTTTCGAAAACTGACAGAGCCAAATTTTTAATTTAGAATTGCATTATATATATATAGCTGAGCCAGCAATTTGTGCGCGTTCAAGATTTTTTTTTAAAATTGCGGTCAAATATTATGTGGTTCCTAATTATCGGTCACCACTCTTTCCCAACCACTTTTCATATGCGCATCGCTCTTATTTTCTCCCCTGCTCTAATATATAATTAATCTGCCTCAGAGTGATCCCTCTCGAATGCTCTACTCTCTACCCCCTACTAACTAATTTGTGTGAGTCGTTCGCTCCTCACTCACTCTCTGGTTTAGCCAAACAGCAGTCCACATCATTTTCTGAGCGCTACAGCCATTATGTGCCCCATATACAAACTATTCTATTGCCGTTTTTACCCCTATTTTGCGATTACAATTTTCCAAATTTTCTTTCTTAGTGCGCTCCTGCATAACTAAACATAGGTCTATGCTAAATCTTAGATCGTAGTATAAGCAGTTTTGTTGCTGTGGGTTATTTATATGTCAGTCAATTAGGGAATACAGATTTATAAGTATAAATAAACTTGATCTATGTCTGTCTGGGTCTGCTCAGACAATCTAAAAATTTGATCTCTCTAGGAATCATGGGACCCATCTAATGTTTCCCCTTACATATCTTTACAATGTTTGGGTTCCAAAGTTTATTTCTTGGTTCTGTAAACGGGTATTTCCCATGGGTTTGCAGGCTTTTTATACACTCTTCTATTTACATATAATATGACTATTTACAATTTCGTGCGGGTGTTTTCTATTCATTAAATATTTATAGAACAACGTTTGTCTTGGTTCGTCTCTTTTTCTCGTCTCTCTATCTCTTTTTTACTACACTCTACCCGTAGTTCATTCTTTTTAAACAGTGTGACCATCGTTTCTTTAATTCAATTAATTTCATCGATAAAAGTATTCAGTTATACATCGGTACTGCTAATGAGCTCTAATCAGCTTAGTTTTTATGCAAAAAAGTCATTCCAGAATTAGTCATACAGAAATATAATCAATCTGCCTTTTTTTCTGCCAGTCATTCCCTACGGGCGTTTAACGTTCATGTGTGCTGTTGTGGGAAAAAAATTAACAGAAAGGTAGACTGGAAGTTTGTTGGCAAGCTCCTCATAAATGTGTTGTGGCTTTTAAGGGATGAAGAGCTTTTTCGTACGGCGAACAGTAATTAACATTAATAGCTTGAGAGGGCAAGTGTTGAGCCGGGATGATGGAGGTGGTGCCGCACAGCACTAGACTGACAGGCGTTCCCACAATTATTCATTCATTCTTGGGACGTGTATGCATGTGATTTAGATGTGGACGGCTGTTTTCAGACAACTGTATTCAAGGACTCGAAATTTTTTTAAATATGTACATAAATTAGAGTTGATGTGTGCGTACGAGTGTGTATGTAGTTGCTTTAACTTTTAGCCACCTCTTTCTTTACGAAACCCCAAAAAAAGCAACTCTGTATGTCCTGTGTCAACATTTATAAAGGTTCTTAATTGGTTTATAAACTGTAAGCAACAATAACAACAGCAAAAACAAAAGATTGATAATATAAAAGGCTGCAGGCCTTTGACTTTGTCATTATTGTGTGTATTTTTTGGCCTTTTCTTTTGTATCCATTGTAAGATGGTGCAGACCACAACTGGTTTGGGGCGCCCAAGCAGAAGTTGGCGGCTTAAAAGTCATGACTGCTACGTAGCAAATACGAGGGTGTGTGAATTTGTTCGACTTACTTAGGTGAGTGAGTTTGCCTTTTTAACACACACGTATCAAACTTAAAGAACAACAAAAGAGCAAAGAAGTTTTTAAAAGCTCGGTGACGTTTTCTCACTTCAATTATACCAATATTTTCTTATTATGAAGTGATCCACTTATCTGCTTACATTGCCGACCCTGCCTTAAATCTTATTTTGATTCTTCATGGTTTTCTAAACCATTTATTCTTAAACCGAGAGCAAAATACTGCTTCCAGTTCCTTATTAAGGTTTCATGGTTGAAGCCCACAGCGCCCCCCGTCCTCAAACTGACCCAAGTCCGGCCCTGAATTTACAATTACTTCTTAAATTGATTTCCTCTTTTCCTAGGCTATTAAAATTCCAAAAGAAAGGCTTGAACAGATTTTCCAATTTAACTCCCAGGTCCTTTGCTTTTAATCAATTGAGTGATTTTATTAACATTCGATTGATTTTGCACACTAGTTTCGGTCCCAAATATAACAGAAAACCAAGTATGCGGTTGACGTATAAAGTGGCTTTGCCAACAAAGTCAGTGTCAAATCTTGTGGCGACAAAGATAATCCACTCAGAGCTTTGAAATCGAAAGCAAATACTAGACTAGAAGAAGTTGAAGAAAATGTCACCAAAACACACAGAGAGAACACACACGCCGCCAGGACCAAGACGACACGTAGAGTAAACATTTGCAGCTTATATGTGCGAGCATATAAACTTCCAGATGGTTAAAAATAATGCTGGCCAATATAGAATATTGAAAATGATAATAGCTTCCTTACTTCAATCTCTGTGCGACTTTGTATAACGCAAAAAGTGCCAAGTGACAAGTGGTGTAATCCATATGATTGCTCGCATATTATATCGCCTCATTGCTATTCAGGCGGGTAAACTTGAGATGACGACAACTACGCCAACAAGTCGCAATAAAAACCAGCAGGGGCTAACAGACGAGAAACATCATCTCACTGACAGAGATAATAACATTTTCAAGGTGCTCGGACTCTTTTCAGCTTAAAAGATAATTTAGATAAGCGCACAAAGAAGACGCCTTAGATATGCCATAACTTTGTGTGCCTCCCCACCACTAAAACTCATATAATTGCGTCAAATAAAAGTGGCAAATTTTGTTGATCAAAAATCTCTCTGGCTGATACAATCTAACAACTTCAATATTATTCGAGGCTAACAATATACACAAAGAGGCTAGTTGATCATATAGCTGTTTGATTGGTATTCCTACCAAAATCATCAGCAATCTTTGCCGTACTGAATTCATGCTGGACGATTTGAAAGCAAAAACCGGCACTTGAGAAAGCGCTAATACTATTACCCTTTATTATGTTTTTTACTTTTTCACATCCTGAATTTAGCACATGTATGCAAAGTGATGATTTTTCAAATTATGCAGAAAGTTCCTTCGGAGTTTCAAATTCATAGTTAGAGGACTGATCCCTACACAGATAAATGATGACGGGCAATTTACAGAATTATAAAAAAAAATGAGTGCGAGTGTCGTGAACACTCACGGGGCTTGATGTAAAAATTTGATGCTGTTTATGTCAAGTCACAGCTAAAGTCAAAGTCACTGTTTAGACACTGTCAAGTCACAGTTTAGTCACTGTCAAGTCACTGTTTAGACATTGTCAAGTCACTTGTCTGCTAAGCACTGTCAAGTCACAGTTTAATCACTGTCAAGTCACAGTTTAGAAAAATTTAGTCACTGTCAAGTCTCTATTTAGACTTTGTCAAAACTACTTAAATTACTGTCAAATCACCGTTAAGTCACTATCAAATCACTTTTTAGTCACTGTCAATTCAATGCTTAGTCACTGTTGAGTACCTGTTTAGTTACTGTTTAATCACTTTCGAGTCACTGTTAAGTCACTATTAAGTCACTGTTTAGTCACTATCAAGTCACTGTTTAGTCACTATCAAGTCACTGCTTAGTCGCTGTTTAGCCACTGTTAAGTCACTGTTTTGTCAACTCCACTTTTCCCCATTTTCACTCCTCTCCCCCTGGGACATCCGCTAAAACAGCAACAAAACACATGCCGACGTCTGCATCACGTGACGTGGAAATCGAATTTTACTCCTACAAAAATCTTCCGTACCGAAATTAAAGATGTTTCAATCAAAAATATGATTTGATCCAGATATTAAGAACGAGTCAATCTGACTAATTTCAAAGGATTGTCTTAAGTACGAATCGTACTTAACTGAGTACTTAAATGAGGATGAGTGGAAGCCCCACAAAGATGCCCGCGGGGGTGAATCTTCGGACGATGATGATAGCGATTTCGAAGAACTACCCGCTGGGGGGGCAGCCAGTGGCACCAGCGGTTGCTCTACAGCCAAGAAAAGGTAAATCCATTCATCAATTCATTTAGCTAATCAATCACTGACTCTTGCCTTTCCTTGCTCAGAGAACAGAAGCCGCCGAGCGGCCTCAAGGGGACGTCGGTTAAGAAACGCAAGCCCAGTGGCCAATCGCTGCGCTCCAAGCTGTACAACAAGTATCGACCGCCACCCAAAACCTTTGGCTCTTCGCCCCAACAGAACTCCCCCTCGGCGTCGGGTTCAAAAAACGCCAAAACGCCCAATGATGCACACAATGACTCCAGCAGCGAGTCCAGTGTGGATGACTATCTGGTCAATCCCGCGGACTTGGACTTGCGTTCCAGTTTCTTTACGGCCAACAAGGACAAGTCGCCAGCTCCCCAATTCGATTGCAATGCTGGCATTACGAATCTCTCCGACTCTGGCTCTGAGGACAACAACGAGAGCAGCCTAGAGGATAATGCCACCAAGGTGTTTGATTTTCGCGGCCTGCTGGAGAATGCCAACAGTCTGGAGCGGACCAGGGATGTGCTGGCGGCCAGACGAGCCGCAGGCACGCCCCCACAAAAGGGTCAAGCTGCTACCATGGATGTCAATGAGCTGCTTGCATTGGGCGAAAATCAAAACTACACAAAGGCCACCGGCGACAAGAAAACGAAGAAGAAGCGTGAACAGGAGGAGGAGGAGCAAGTGGTGGTGTCCAGACGGCAGCCACCTTCCCTGGAGGAGGGGCCCTCACGTCTAACCAAAACCAAATCGACGCGCATCAAGCGACACACCAAGACCAGACCCGTGTCCACGGCGGAGGGCTTAGACACCGATGACTCTGATTTTGAGGAAGTTGCAGGTAGGAGGAAATGCAAGTAGGCGTATGAACAATTGGTTGTGGCGCGCGCTAAGTGTGTGTAGTTAGGATTTTCCCCCTCTCAAAAGAAAAACAAAAAAAAAAAAAGAAAAGCTTCCAAATTTGCTCCATTTGAGACTGCGTAGATTTTTGTTTAAATGGGAAACAAGTTGAAAGATCCTAGATCTATGTCTATCTATCTACTTACTACCTTACACATTTACCTATTTACTGTAATTTAAGTGGCTAGTCTAGAGTCCAGACTGTAGACTAGGCTGCCGAGTTGGAACTTAGCAAGTAAGCAAAAGGCTTTCAGGAATAGAACAAATCTCGTAGATGGCTTTTAAAACCTAACCAAAGAAATACTAAAAACCAAGGCGCCTAAACTAAACCCAGATCATGGAAAATCATTGACATGTTTTACTTCCTTTTTTGTGTGTGTGTGTGTGTGTGTGTGGAATAAAGGGGACCGCAAAATACTAGAATTTTAAGTTACTTTAACTTAAGTAGGTAAATGTTTTTCAATTTGATGTGTTTTTACAGTAATTACATCTACCGATTTAGTTAGCTTAGTTTTATCAACAACTTAACGGCGTTTGCCGTTGCTTTTTTCCAAAAAGGAGAGAAGAGAGCGAGAGTTTTACTTATGTATCTGCTGTGTATGTGTGACAGGAGAATAACACATTTTGTGCCGCTCAATACAGAAGAAACAACCACTTTGACAGACAAGCAAGCCAGACACTCAATCGCAAAAATACGAATAACAGAAGGAGTGTGTATTTGACTATTATTTAGAAGAGAATAATTTCGCTTAAGAAGAAATTGGTGGAACAGTACCATTAATTTCTCATTTCAATTGAATCTCATCAGACAGAAGCTTACGAAGAAAAATCGCTCTAAGCAGACTACGATTTTTAAGGCAAGGGAGATCGATTCATCTAAATCTGTGCTCGTATGGCGAGATCGAGTCCCAGTTTAAGCCTCGAATGTGCAAAAATCATGAAATGATTTTGAATTGATTCAAGTTGGGCTGGATCATGGTGGAATTAATAAGGTGAAGCCGAGCGAGATAGCGCTCTCTATGTTTGTAGGGCCAAAGGGCCAGTGCGTTGTGAAGCAGAGACAAACAAATGTACTGCCGTCGCTTTCTACCTCACTGGCTTACATCTACTGGCCCTCAGCAAAGTCTGACGACTTCACCTTGTTATTCCACCATGGGCTGGATATGTTAGGTAATGCGGAGAACAGACACAAGTCCCGTAATTCAAGAATTATTCTTACTAGGGACACAAACAACTGCCTAGGGATGTTATAGAATCATCAAACTCTTGAGGCTATGCCTTGAGGACGTCAAAGAACACTCCTGACTCAAAATGAATAACCAAATCAATGCAATCCAAAGAAATATCTTAAAACTTATTTGTGTGTACAAAGATATGGCTTACTAAGAGGAAGATTGTTAAGCAAGCACCACTTATTAAGACAGAGGTGACACAAAGTCGTCGAACGACAGATATTGCTTAAGATTATGAGAGTGGGAAAAGCGTTTGGAACAAGAGTACTAAATAACTTTACAAGTGTTGATCCTCCTATATGGCTACCCTGGAATTGGGTAGCTTCAAAATAAACCTGACACCATGAGTTCGATTAAGCAAATAAGCCTTAATCCCATGCAGTAATGTAAAATTGGCTATACTGCCCCAAAGGGACCAAGCTTCTCTCCAATTCCAATTCAGTAAGGGAGAGATTAAATATCTTTAAAAGAGTCAAGAGTAACAATATTTCACATTGTAGACCCAGGCTGTGTTGGTAAACACAAACATCCCCGAGATGGTTGAGTGCCTGTAAACTCTGGGCAACACTCTAGCCGCACCTTGATTTTCTGTGTACACATAGAAACAGTGGAGCTAGAAAAATTTTCCGATTACCGTGGAAGGCATTTAAAAAAGAGAAAATAAATGTTAAGCAACCGTTATGTTTCATTTTCCTACTATCATAGCCGCACAATTTAATTTCGTATTCAGTGTTTGCTGCGGCGATGTTATTTGCGAACACTTGGTTGAGTAACTATTTTGTAATAAATTTGTAAATATGCCAAGTGGGCCAGTGCTGTCAGATGTCGAAAAATGCCAAATTCTGGCGCTCAAAAGAGAGAATTGCTCATTTTGTTCGTTCCGACATAAACTCAGACATGGATATTTTTTATGTTTTATGGGAAATTAGATGAGAAATGAATCAAATTTTTTACAAATAAACAGGTGTTAGATTAACAAACAAGTTATTTTCAATAAATTCATTTTTATACAGCGAAATTCAATTAAATGCATGTATTTAAATTATATGGCAAAAAACAATACCCATACATATTATTGTCAAAGAAAATAATGATTAATAGTGAGTCCAGCTTCCAGATTTTGAAATAACTTCAAAAATTTGTTTTGGCATTGAGTCTATGACCTTTTGAAACTCTGAAGTAGGAATTTTGGCCCGTTCATTGACTACAGCAATTCTGAGCTCTTCCACCGACTCGAATTTGCGATGACCAGCGTATACACGTCGTCCCAAGTTACCCCACATGTTCTCTATAGGATTTAGACCTGGGAAACTTGCTGGCCACTTCATAACATCGATCTGCTTCTCCGAAACCAATTAACGCTGAGTCGTGGCAGCGTTATCCTGCTGAAAAATGGTGTCTGCAGTAGGTTGCTGCTCCAAAAAGTTTTTTAATACTTCATCTAACATGGTTACACACTTTTCCGAGTTCATACGCCCGTTCACTTAACATATGGGGGTCCTTCCATAGTAACTAAAACCAGCCCATTTCATTAACGAACCTCCTCCAAAGTTTCGCTTGGTAGAAAAGGATTCGGGCTTCTTCAAATCGTGCCAGTAATAATTAAAACCATCTGGACCGTCAAGGTTGAATTTTTTCTCGTCTGAAAATATTACCTTTTTCCACTGATAGGTCCATGACATGTGTTTTTTCGGCAAACTCAATCTTGCAACTTTAAGCGATTCCTTTAAAGCCGGTTTAGACTTCATTTTCTTTCAAATTAGCCGATTACTTCCACATAAATTTGGTTGTACACGACGCTTAGTAACGGGTAATTGTAAGTCAGTTCTCATTTGCAATGCAGTTGCACTTTTTTGTAAGCCAGCCCGAATTATGGTGATGTTACCGAGAAGAAATCTTTTGATAATATTATTTGATCGATTTGTATTATATTTCTGTTTTAAATTGATTACATTATTTACTGCAGATGGAGATCTTTTCAATTAAATGGCAATTTACCTATTAGACATCCCATTATCATTGTAAGCAAGGATTTTGGCTGTTTCTTCAGATGATAATGTTTTTCCCTTTCCCATATCAATATTGAGTGAAATTTTCAATAGGATATAATTTGTATCTGTTTAAATTAAACACGTTTACATAATCAAACTATCAAATTAAGAAAATTTTGCACCTTCTTCTTTAAAACGTTTACATACTTTGAATAATGGGCAAGCTTTAGCCTAAACCAATTGTTAATGCTCTCTTTAAGCTAAATATAGAAATAGAGATACCAATGTAAAAGGGAGAATAGGATTGGAAGATGCCTTCTGGTTCCAATACATTTTAAGGTGACAAAACGGACAGCCTTGAATTTCGCTGAGCGTATGTAAGTTCAATGTAAAATGATGCTCAGCATAAAGCACATATGTAAGCTTCAAGACTTTTCATTTTGGACATAAATACATACTTACTTCGTATGTATGTTGAATGTATGTAAGTACAATGTACTTAGTACATGCTAATGTTTGAATGACCCTGATGAAAAAAGCGAAAACTATGATTGTGTGTACATTGAACATAAATCTTAACTATAAATTTTCTGCTTGAACGTCTATTTCATTTCATTTTGTGACATTCTGTAGAACGGAACATGTTATGATATACAAATTATAAAATTAAGCAGCGAAGCACGTGGGTCTACTAGAGCAAGGAAACATTAATGACTTTAATGTACATATATGTATGTCAGTATTTTTTATAGGGCGAAAAAGCACATTGCCTGATCTCACGTCGAGTTGATAAAAAAAAAACTTGACAGTCAAGTCGATCAGCAAAATACGCATCAAGCTCAGGAAAAGAAAACTGTTGATTACAGGTGCATTGATGAATTGTTTAAGCCCAGCATTCAGGTGGTAATTAACAAACAGACTATTCGATATGCTTATGTTCCCTGTGCTCAATTGATGAAAGGACGTTTGCCATGCTGAACGACCTCCGGATTCCGCCAAATTCTACAAGGTTGTGAATTTTGTTAATCCGACATCAGTACGGACATGGAACGTTTATTTTTTAAAGTAAACTTTTTTTTTGTTTTCGCTAAGAAATCAGATGTACAGAAATACATTGACCTCTGTTATGCCCCTAAGAAATAAAGTTTGGAACTAACTTGTTTCGAATTGACGTTAACTTTGGTGAAGACATTGTTAAATAAATATTATTTGAATCATCTTATGAATCGTGAATTTGTGAATTTTTATGGCAAACACAAGCGAATAAAATTGATTATTTATGTACACATGTATAGCTTGCTTAACCTCTTTGTTTGGACTAAAGTTTTACTGTATACCGAAATAAAAATCTAGCTACCGATAAGGAACCGAATACCAAAATAAAATAGAACCAAAACAGAACCGTTTATCGAAACGAAAGTTTTGGAACGTACTTAAAACGAGCCAGAAAACTGTCAACACCTTCAGGTGTCAGCCAAAACAGTTTTGGTACAGACCAACGAGTGGGAGCGAAAAGACACATTCAATTGTTGCCAGGCTTTTTCGTCACCAGTCCTCGGTTCTCTTTGCTCATGTTTTACGTCCCGGAGCACGTAAAAGTTTCTAAACGTGTGTGGGTCGTGTGTGTTTCTCAGTCACTTTAACTTTATTCTAATAAATTTTAAACATATAATTACGTTCGGTTTTGTAAATCACTCATATCAAGTTTCAATGTGTTATATTTAAAAAAGTTTGATCAGCCGAAAATACAAATTCACAAAGGTATGTTCTAAAAAAAACAATAAAAAGTGTTAGATTGTATGGGGTTTTGCGAGCGAGAAAAAAAAAAAAAAAAAGAGCGGGTCAGAAAAGTTTCGGCTCAGTTGAGGTGTGTTTTGATTGTTTCTGTTTTTATGTGAGCTGAACCAGGAAAAAAGTCGTTGATAACTGCATTTTTAGTCTCAAAATTCTGTGGATTTCGGTGTGGTTCAATGTTTTTAAAAGTTCAATGACCATAATATAAATATTTAAGAATTTATCTTATACAAATTTTCAGTAATCCGGGTTTTCGTACGATTAAAAGAACTCAATAAACCATTAAAAAAGTCTAGCGTCGATCTCAAGAAACTTGTACAGAAAGTATCTTTCTTTATTTTAATTCAATTTATATCCAATCAACCCAAATACGATTTAGTTGCCATAAGATTTCGGTACATGGGATAAATGTGGCGGTCCCTGATTGAAGGCGGAATATCTGTGTGTGTGTGTGTGTGTGCTGTTTTGGTGTTTGATGTGAAATTGAAATGCATTTATTTACTTAATTTATTCAGTTGGAACTTTGGTTCAGTTGCTCATTAAACCACAAACCCATCCCCTAATAAAGCTAACTGTAGCAATCAGGCAAAACTTACTTAACTTATGTGTAATTACTTTAAATGGCAATTCCAAAGTGTTTCACAGAACAAAAATAAAAATTAGAACTGATGTTAAACGAATTTACTTTAGACAAATTGTATTCACTTGATAAAAAAAAACAAACAAAACATAAAAACCCAAGCAAAAACCAACTGCATGCAAAAATGGTGCAGTTGTAGTGAATGTTGAATGTAATTTTAATTAAAACGAAAAAACGAAAACTTACAATTAATCCAATTGACTAATTCAAATGCACTTCCAAATGAAAGTAAATAAATAAATGCAAACCTGTTGATGAAAGGCAACTCTTGGGTCGTTTGGTTTAGCCTTGGCTTATTCCTTCTTTCCATTGCAGAGGCCGAACTGAGCGATTCAGGCAAGACACCCAATGTATCGGGCGATCTGGAAATACACATAGGGCAGTCGTCCGGCAGGCAGGTGAGCAGGGAGCAAAAGACACAAATGGAACTGGAGATGGCTTTAAAGCGTCGACTCAATCGTGATATTAAAGATCGCCAGTTACTGATGCACAAGGTCAGTTTGATGTGCCTAATTGCCAGGAGTAGACAATATAATCGTTTGCTGAGTGATCCGGAATTGATGCCACAGGCTTTGAAGCTGCTGCCCAGCAAGAATGCGTATCCCACCGAACGTGGAGTTGAGCTCAAGTATTTGCAGTCTTTTGTTACTTGGTTCAAGACGGCCATTAAATTGTTGAGTCCCAATTTGTATCCTCCCCAAACTGGCCAAAACAAGGAAAATATCATAGAGGAAATGTTAAACCAAATGAAACGCAAGGAAGCGCGATCTAAGCAGGATATGATCTTTATATTCATTGTTTTAGCGCGTGGCATGGGCATGAATTGTCGTTTGATAGTAAATCTGCAGCCCTTGCCATTGCGTCCAGAGGCCAAGGATTTGATACCCATTAAAATGAAAGTGGATGACAAGAATAAGAGTAAAAATAAGGAAACAGAGGAGGAGGAGGAGCAGGAGGAGGATTTAGAAGAGGTAAGCCCTAAGAAAAAGGCCAAAATTGTGACCAAAGCCAAAACTGAGGAGCAGCCTAGCACCTCCAAGGCAGCCGAAACCAAGCCACATCTAAATCGTCTCAAAAAGCAGCCTACTCCGACAGCCACTCCCGTGGCTCGACGTACACGTAAAGCTTCAGCCAAGCCAGAGGAAGAACCTGTTTATCCTAAAGCCAAAATTGGTTCACCCATTGTACCCAAACGGGTCATAACCCATGCTGTCCAGAAACAAACAGAAAGTTTAGCTCCAGCCAAACGACAGCTACGCACACGCTCTGCCAAGGGTGCCATACCCCAGCTAGATGGAGCCGATGATGTACCCAAAAAGCGACCCAAATTGGAGAAACTTAACAAGACTAATAGTCCCATCTTTGAGCCACCCAAGCCTGTAAAAAAGGCTCCCAAATTACCCAAAGCTGTAGAAAATTTGCGTAAAGATCGTCGTGTTTTGTCCACAGACGATGAGGCCAGCAAAGATAAAACCAAGCCCACCGCTTCGGATATGTGGCTAGAGGTTTGGTCCGAAGTGGAGGAGCAATGGATTTGTATAGATCTGTTCAAGGGCAAGCTACACTGTGTGGACACCATACGGGTGAGTGGAGTCTATCTATTACTTTATCTAAACTAAACTGATTTCCTCTTTCCTTAGCGAAATGCCTCCCCCAATTTGGCCTATGTTTTTGCCTTTCAAGATGACCTCAGTTTGAAGGATGTCACCGCTCGCTACTGCTCTAGCTGGACCACCACCGTGCGCAAGGCACGCGTGGAGAAGGCCTGGCTAGATGAAACCATTGCTCCTTACTTGGGTAGACGCACCAAGCGTGACATACGCGAGGATGAGCAATTGCGTCGCATACACTCGGATAAACCACTGCCAAAATCCATATCCGAATTCAAGGATCATCCTTTATATGTTTTGGAACGACATCTGCTCAAGTTTCAGGGTATTTATCCACCAGATGCGCCCACCTTGGGCTTTATACGCGGCGAAGCAGTCTATGCCAGAGATTGTGTACATTTGCTGCATTCCCGTGACATTTGGTTGAAGAGCGCACGCGTGGTCAAGCTGGGCGAGCAGCCCTATAAGGTGGTCAAAGCGCGTCCGAAATGGGATAAGGTAATTGGAATTGCTTTGTAGTTGTAGTAGGTTTTATTATTTTCTTCACTGAACCAAAAGCTCGTAAAACATATCGCTAACGATACTTACGCGAAACATCAACGTTCAAAACTATTGAGAAAACACTCTAAACGATTCGCAAATTAATCACCCGTTGCTCAGTTTGTGGCAGAGAAAGTTTCGTTCTCGATAGCTCGCTAAAGATTCGTTTGCGAGCCTTTTTTGATAGTTTTTGCGATAGATTATAATCAGATCTGCACAAATGAGCCACTGGTGATGTTTGTAGTCGATTTTTTCCAATACGTACTTAACAGTCTCATGAGTTTCTTTTAAATTTGTTGAGTATGAGGGGGTTGGGAAGGAAAGGTATCCCATAAAAAAAAAACCCCCGTAGAATCAATAAAATCATGCGTTATACCCATTCTGTCCATCAAACCATCAATATTGATACAATAGCACAACGTTTGTTCTTGTTGAAACAAATCGTGGAATTTTTCGTCCCGACGGCGCTGAGAGCAAATACGGACATCCGCCTGCAAACAATTCCACTCCTTTAATCTTGATCCCAATAATTCTGCCTTAGATTGTGGCAAATTCAGCTCTCTTATCAAATCGTTATACTGCGCTGATTTACGGATCCAGAGTGGCTCTTTGGTATTAATTTCCCATCATCATAATCCCCGACTTCATCCCCGAGAATTTCTTCATCGAATAATGGATGGAAAGTTGAAGAGCTTGGACATGAGCTCAATTTAATCACCTGTGTAAATAAAAAAAAAAAAAAAAAAAATTAAAAAAAAAATAATAAACTAAAATATAATAAATATATATCCAAAAATTTCCTCACTTTATACTAACTTTTAAAAATTTTTTTTTCCTTATTATAAAATAAAGTAACAATCCAAAACCAAAATATCATTTATTTCTAATATATACATTTATAATTTATAAAAAATATATTATCAATTATATAATATTTCAATATTCTTATATAAACTTATTTTAAATTTTAGAAAATGTGAACGTAAATAATATAAAATCATATCAATATATTTATAAATAACAAAAACAAAATAATATTAACTAACTAACCCATTTAATAAAATAAAAATTAAAAATACCGTAAACTTATTTCGTTATCTTAATTTTATTTTCAATAATATTATCACCTCCACAATAAAATTATTTGGGTAGTACCCCAAAATATGTTCCAAGTAATGTTCTAATTTTAATTCCTTTTATTTTAAAATTTATTTGAATAAATGGGGGAATCGCACTTGCATATCTTCGGTGTTTTTGCTCGGATCTTATAGTGGTATACAGAATAGACAGATATTGGGCCTAACTGAATATATATTAAGTCACTAGGCTCAAGCTTAAAAATTGCTCTGACAGTTTTTCGCGGTTAGAAGAAGGAGGAGGAGGAATTTGCAAATCTGGAGCAAACTTGATCTGGGTACAGTATACACCTACATACATGCAAAAATTTGTGGCTCTGCCTCTTATAGTCTCTGAGATCAACGCGTTCATACAGAGAGAAACAGTTTTCGCTGCTAAAAGATGGAGGGGGAGGTGGAATTTTCCAAATCTGAAACAAACGCGATGTGGGTACAGTATACACCTACATACATGCCAAAAATTGTGGCTCCACCTCGTATAGTCTGTTAGATCCACGCGTTTATGAGAGAAAGACAGTTTTTCGCTGTTTAAAGATGGAGGAGGAGAAAAATCTGAAACAAACGCGATGTGGGTACAGTATGCACCTACATACATGCCAAAAATTGTGGCTCTCTCTGTTACAGTCTCTGAGATCGACGCGTTCATACAGACAGACAGACGGACAGATGGACATGGCTAAATCGACTCGGCTGTTCATGCTGATTAAGAATATATATACTTTATGGGGTCGAAGGTGCTTCCTTCTGGCTGTTACATACATTTGCACAATTTCATGATCCCCTTTTCTCATTTTTAATAAGAACAGGGTATAATGAACACATTTATTACTCTGTGGGTCACGACAAAAAATCTGTGTTTTTGTTGTTTCTTTCAACGAGAAAAAAAATTATACACTAAGAGAAATTTTTGAGTGAATTTTTATACACTTGAAAAGTGTATTATAATTTTGCCCAGAAGTTTGCAACGCATAGAAGGAATCATCTCCGACCACATAAAGTATATATATTCTTGATCAGCATGACGAGCTGAGTCGATTAAGCTTTGTCCGTCCGTCTGTCTGTCGTCTGTCTGAATCTACGCAAACTAGTCTCTCAGTTTAAAGCTATCGAGCTGGAACTTTGCACAGAGTCTTCTTTTTGCTGCACGCTGATAACACATTGTTACAGCGAAAATATACTTTCCGAAATGACCTAGCACACGCTTTGAGAGCAGGTCGAGTATAGCATTCCTCATACTTGGTTTTCTCTCTTTCCCCAAAGTTATGCCAAAAACCGCTTTTCCTTTTGTACTTAAATAGATATAACTCGCGAATGGACCGTCCGATTGTTCATATCCTTATCAATTCCGGTAGTGACGAGATTAATCTAATACATTTTTATCAATGACTTATTTAACGCGATGGCTGAGAAATGCGGCTTACAGATCTGGCATTTTCCTTTTTTTTGAGAATTTGTACTTTGACCATCACTCAATTTTACTATTTTATTCTATGCGATTTTTCTTAAAATTTATTATTAAAAGCCCATTTAATTCTCCGTTGAACAGTTGTTGTCCCAATGAATTTGAATACCGTTTGACGAAGTTACGCGCATTTCTAAGTACACCCCTCGACAATCTAGTATTTTTTTTAGTCTGCCAACATATTTTTTGACAACCTTAACATAGGTGCCCCCTGCAAGTATGCTCTGTTTTCTTTGGCGCCAGATTCAAAAAATTTTTAAATTCTTATATACAAATATATATTTTCATGTTTCACAATTTTTGGGCCAATAAATATGAGAAAGGTGAATCGCTAGCATGGATCAATTTTTGACTGTGATATGCGACACTAACTCGCTTTATGGTTTCATCAAAATAATTTTAAATTTAAATTTCATGTAAAAAGAGTATCTAACTCTGACTGGTGCATTTTGTAGAGTCTGCAGATGTGTTCTCCAACTGCAGCCAACTCTAAATGTCAACTGTGGGCTGTAAGGGTCTACTTTGAAGGGTCTTCGGTGCCAAAGGCAAAATTCAGAAAGATTATCAGGCCTGTTCCGAATTCAGAACGTTTTCAAAAGTAAAAACGGAAACGAAAACGAACGTTTTACACTTTGCTGTTCCCAATTCCGACCGATTTGGTTACGTTTTGACTTTTTCGAACTCGGTTTCGAAGTCGCTTTCATAAACAGCTGGCTGGCTGGCCTGTGCGCGTGTTTGTTTATATCGACAGCAGCCAGAGTTGTCATCATCTCTATAATTTTTTAATTTACAAAGCTCTTATTTACATATTAAGTCAATTTATTTTTATTTAAAACAATATTTAATTATTACATTTAAATTTGTGATATCAAATATGGTTAAAATACAGCTAAACTAACTAAGAAAAGTGCTGTGCAAATACATTCACTTATATGAAGCAACCTAGCAGCTATCGATTGACGGATGAAATAGACTAAAAGTAAAGTGGAATTCAGAACAGCTCGGTTTGAAAACGACCGCTCGGTTTTGCTTTGCACGCAGTATTTTTAGATGTTTATAAAAATATTTTAATATGCACTTAAATTGTAAACATTTTTAAGTAGTGATGCTAATCAATTTAAAAAATGGTCAACATTATTAAATTGATTAGTTTATAATTTTGGGATTTATTTTAATGCTTTTTTAAGAGCAATTACTTTTCATTCCGCTGCCTCTGCAGCACAACTTTGAAAACGACAATTCTGTCGATTTGCGGAATTCGGAACAGCAATAAACTCGATTTGCGACAATTCCACTCGTTTTCGGAAATTGGCCTGTATATATTCTTCATCAGCACTAAGGCCCACCGCACACAGACAGCGGAGCGGAGAGACATATCAGCTCTGGAAAATCAAACGCACTGAGCACATAGCGGGGCCGCACACCAACAGCTTAGCTGAGCGGAGCATTTTGTATGTAAAATTCGTACCCTCCACTTCCTCTGATCACCGCGTGGTGTGGGGTGGGGGCCTAAAAAACAAGTCGAAATAGTATAGTCCTTCTATCCACATGACGAGCGGTCTGTATGAGCTCTTTGGGTATCCTAGTCTAGTCAAGCGCATAAATCAACAGAGCCTGCGCTGAATAGGACATGTCAACCGGATGGATGAAGAAGCTCCAGAAAAAAGGCGTACTAGACAAAGGGGGAAAAATAGGGAAGAAAAGACAAAGTGGGCTCGCGAGGAACAGAAGGGACTGGCGGGCAACACACGGGCGAGAGACCGTCAGGCATATGTTATACAAATATCGGGCGAAAAGAGAGTGTCCAAAATCAAAAAAGCAGCTGGTGCTGCTAAGATACCTGTTAAATTGCTGAAGTCTGGCGAAATATTAGTAACATCTTTACTTTCAAAAAGGAAACTTCAACATACATTTTGTCAACCATTGAAAATAAATACTATATTCGTCGTTTTAGTGCCCGTTGTTTTATCTATGGGAGATATGAGGTATTTCCCAATTTGCGTGGGAGCCAATATTTTAAAACAAAAGAGACAGCAAAGCTAACCTCGTCTGTCTCGAAGTTTAAATACACTTGAAAAAAGCTCGCTTCAACGGTTAGTGATTTTGACCAAACTTCTCAGATCAGATTAAAAATATATAAGATTAAGAACGACAGAGTTTAGAGGGCATATATAGAAAAATCCATTTTTCCGGCCGATAATTTCTATGGCAGCCTTTGTGACGAGCGCTCTAAGTTATAAGTTCACGTAGAATCTGACAGACGGACAGGCTTAATTGACTCAGCTCGTCATGCTGGTCAAGAATATACATATATGTATACATTATGCGGTCGGAGATGATGCCTTCTAAGCGTCGCAAACCTGTAGCTCTTACCGTCTTTGACAGACAGACCGCTCGTCATGTGGATAGAAGGACATGACTATTTCGACTCGGCTCTTAGTGCTGATGAAGAATATATAATCTTTCTGAATTTTGCCTTTGGCACCGAAGACCCTTGAAGACCCTTACAGCCCACAGTTGACATTTAGAGTTGGCTGAAGTTGGAGAACACATCTGCAGACTCTACAAAATGCACCAGTCAGAGTTAGATACTCTTGTACATGAAATTAAAATTTAAAATTATTTTGAGGAAACCATAAGCGAGTTAGTGTCGCATATCACAGTCCAAATTGAACCATGCTAGCGATTCACCTTTCTCATATTTATTGGCCCAAAATTGTGAAACATGAAATTTTATATTTATATAAGAATTTAAAAATATTTTTTGAATCTGGCGCTAAAGAAAACAGAGCATACTTGTAGGGGGCACCTATGTTAAGGTTGTCAAATATATGTTGGCATACTAAAAAAAAAAATACTAGATTGTCGAGGTGTACTTAGAAATGCGCATAACTCGTCAAACGGTATTCAAATTCGTTGGGACAACAACCGTTCAACGGAGAATTAAATGGGCTTTTTATAATAAATTTTAAGAAAAAATCGCATAGAATAAAATAGTAAAATCAGTGATGGTCAAAGTACAAATTTCTCAAAAAAAGGAAAATGCCAGATCTGTAAGCCATTTCTCAGCCATCGCGTTAAATAAGTCAAACCATTGATAAAAATGTATTAGATTAATCTCGTCACTACCGGAATTGATAAGGATATGAACAATCGGACGGTCCATTCGCGAGTTATATCTATTTAAGTGAGGTACAAAGGCAAAAAAGCGGTTTTAGACCATAACTTCAGATTTTGGGGTGTTAGGGGAAACCAAGTAGTGGGAAATGCTATACTCGACTAGCCCAACAATATGTACTGGGTCCTTGAAAAGTATGTTCAGATTTTTTTTTGTAACACTGTGTAATATGTCGGAACCGACCGAATCGGATAACTACTTCTTGTAGCTGCCATACAAATGTTCGTTCGGAAAATGGGTTTTTGTGAGAAAAATTGTTGTGTGCTCAATATTATCGCTCTCAAGCACGGTCATGGGTAATAAGTCAGTTTTTTGAGGTTGGTTTGCGAAATAGGGGAGAAGGCGAAAAACCGTGGGAAAAAATTTTTGAAGTGTATCAAAACTTCGGTGCAGACGAAGTTATCTTTGCCTTTCTCGTTTTATTCGTTTATTAGTTTTTCAAAATCTACATTTTCTTTACTAATTGATGTTCGCAGTTAATCAGATAGACTTATATCACTTAATTTATTCCTATAAGCATTTTTAATATGTTTTAGTAGAGTAGAGTGGGAGGTTAGAAAGAGTTGTCATCTGAGTCTTCCAGATCTAGTCCAAGGAATCTGGCTGCTTGGAAAGGTTCGGTCCAGAGATGGAGAGGCGTCAGGAGTGTCGCGTCGGCTGGAAAATCGAAAAGGTGCTTCGTGTCGTGCGGGGATTGTCCACATTTGGGACATGTTTTGTCACAGCCGGGTTTTTCGCAGCTTCTGCCTCCTCTACCTCTGATATCTGGGTTGCATTTGTGGTGGGGTGAGTACATCTGGTAGATGAATTCTCAAGTCCTGTCTGCTGGTTCTTGGGGGCAGTGGGACTTGGAAGGCCAGATGGTTGGGATGATACGTTTGCAAGCTATTTGCAAGGAATTGCTTTGTTAGCATGTTACAGTGGTCACGGACACCGAGCATGTGGGTTTCTTCGTGCAGTGACATCCAGTAATGGTGCGTAGAGCAGCATTTTGGGCACGCTGGATTTTTTCCCATTGTGTGTCACTGATGACTGCGCTCCATGCTGGTGCCGCGTAGTCGCACTGTACACGCCCAATTGCCTTGTAGGTGACCAGCAGTGTCTCCTTCTCCTTTCCCCAGAAGCTTTCAGCTATGGCTTTGAGTGCCCTATTTCTCTCTGTAACTTTGCGGGCTGTGTTCTCCGCTGGCTCGCAAAGAAGAAGAGGTTGTCAAATGTCACTCCCAAAATTTTTGGGTATTTGATTGACTACATTGTTGTTGTTCTGTTTGCTTATTTTGTCTTTCGTATTTGTGAAGAGGCGTCTGTTGCTGTTGTGAGGTTTGTATGCTCTGGTCAGCTGTTCCACCAACAAATGGGGGAACATTTTTGTTAATTTTGTGTTGTCTGTAACATTAGGTATGTAGGCAATGCTTATGAATTTTTTGAGATCTGTGTTTTTATCTTTTGGGCTATAGTCGTTTAATTTGTTTGTAATTTCGGTGATCAGTCTGTTTATGAGCTTTTGGGGGTAGTTATTTGATATAAGAATTTTCCGTAGTGTTTGATATGTCTCTGTATGTCTTTTTTCCACGCAATGTTTCTTTCATAAACTTTATAAGACAGAATATGAGGGAGTGTATTACTTCTGAATTCGTACAAAGTTTTTCCAACATAATTCCGGTCAAGGGAATAGGCATAAAAATGGCCAGTATTCTTGCCTGTTTCCAATGATATTACATTGTTCGGTGTTTAGCGTATCCACCTCATTGAAGCACCTATTATTCTTCTCTGTATGCTGCATTGAATAAATGCCACTTTGACTTAAGGCTAATTTCATTTTTGTTCGACAAATTGGCTCCATGTTGCATTGATAGTTGCTTTGGTTGCTTGTTTGTAAATGTTTTTTAAAAGAGAGCCGCGTAGTGAAGTTTATTCCCAAATATTTATACTCCGGTACTACAGTGACTTTATTATTATTGAAATACCAGGACTCCGTTGCGAAAAATCATGATTTCTGACTTCATTAGGTTTACTTCCATTCCCCATTTCACATAGTACGACTGTAGTCTCATGATCATTCCTTGCAGCACTTCTACTTTATCAATATCATCCGCGCATCCTGATATTAATGTCGTCAATGCTGAGTCCTTCTTCAAGATAATCATGTAGATCGTCCAAATGAAGAGCAAATAGTAGCGGAAACAGCAGACATTCTTGCTTAACACCACTCTTCGTTTTCAGTCCAAACTGCGCACTTTGTATGCTCATATATTTGTTCTATAAACCGTGCTGTCCTTGTCGAATGCTTTGGGTTTTATTATATACTAGCACATAACCCGTCGCGCTTCGCTGCGCCTTTGACAGTATAGAACTAATATCAGCCCACATTCTTTCCCCATCCCACCCAAATCACAACCACTTACCGCCCTCATCCCACCCACTTCCCATTCACCCATTCCTATTACCACCCACTTCCAAAAAACGGCAATCCCACCCACGTACCACCTAACTACCACTCATATCCCGCCCATATCCCATCCACTTCCCAACATCTTCCCTGTCCCGAGTTTTAAGTCCATCAGATAAAAAATGTATATTTTGCATCATGAGTTTTCCGGACATTTTTACTCCCGGGGTCGGATTTCCCATCATTGGAAAAATCACACTTTAAATTATTTCGCATTTGATTCTTACGAACCGAGTCTCAAGTCAATCGGATGAAAAATAGTTATTTTCCCTGTAGAATTTTCTTGGAATTTGCCTGGGGGCGGAATTTCCGTCATTGGAAAATCATGCTTCAAATTAATTCGTATTTTATCGTTCCAAACCGAGTTTTAAGCCAATCGGATGAATAAACGTTCTTTTGCATGCATTTTCAGCTCGCGGAGATCAGATTTTCCGACATTGGAAAATCATATTTTAAATTTCATTCATTGAAACCGAGCTTCAAGCCAATCGGATGAATATTCCGGAAATTTTCCGACCATCGGGTCAAACACATTGAATCACATAAATAAATTCGTATTATATCTTTACAAACCGAATTTTTAGCCGACCGGATGAGAAATAGATACATTTCATGCAGAATTTTCCCGTCATTTCACTCCCTGGGAGCGGATTTTCCGACATTGAAAAATCACATTTTAAATTATTTCGTATTCTGTCCTTACAAACCGAGTTTCAAGCCAATCGTATGAAAAATAGTTTTTATGCTGAATTTTCCGACCTTTGGGTCAAATTTTCCAACATCAGAAAATCATATTTCAAACTATTTCGTATTCCATCCTTACAAACCGAGGTTGAAGCCAATCGGAAGAAAAAATAGTTTTTTGAATGCAGAATTTTCCGTCCATTTTCCTCGTGGGCTCCGTCTTCGTACGCACCTTCACCACTAACAGAACTCCTGCCCAAATTACAGCCCTCTATCTCTTACCGTTTAGGCTGTGCGATGATTGCCAATGAGTCAGTGAATCAGTCAGTCAGTACACTCTTCTTTTTATAGATATAGAGCGAGGCCAAAAAGTCAGAGAGTATTGGCAAAGTCCAATATAATCTCTAAGATGCCGAACGCCCATACAATGGTTTTGCAATATGCAGCTGTTTTTTTTTTGGTGGCGCCGAAAATTGCGCTCTCTCCGCTCACACAAAGTTGAGAGCGTAAAAATCTAAAACAGCGATGGCCAGCGAGAGCGAGGCCAAAAAGTGAGAGTGTATAAGTGTGCGAAAATAAAGCTCCGTGAATCTGCTTTGACGTAATCGCTTCGAACTCTGTCGAGCGAATGACGCCTTTCTGCTCTTTTGGTCTCAGCTTCGGCAAGCGCTCGGGTCGTGTACATGTGAATAGCGAAATGTTTTCGGCCCCTGGAAGGAAGCAAGGGCTATCGCTAGTAGATAATATCTTAAAATTCCATTCAAACAATTCAGCATTTATTTGAGCATCTTTATCTTTATAATAGATTACGCCTTAATAAAAAAAAAAAAACAAAAATTATTTGCTGTCTGCAGGCTTCATAATTATAAATGGTCGCCAGATTAATAAGGGGGGGGGGGGGGGGGGGGTAGAGGCCTGACGCAAGCGAAGATTTTTTTCTTTTTTTTTGTTTTCAAATTGTATTTTTAAACAAATAAAATTTTTTGTTATTCATCGATATCAAGAAAACACACTTCTAGTAAATATTTTCAGCATTTAAACGTTTTTTCATTTTGGAGAGCAATGGGTGCTGCGTTGAGGAAATGCTTTCTTAGTACAATGTCCGATCACTATAGGAAGCTATTGTGAAATTTTGAAATTTCTAACTGATCACAGTCCAATGTCTTATCACTTACCTTTAACTTTGCAGCTCACTCGCACCGTTATCAAAGATCAACCTTTGGAAATATTTGGCTATTGGCAAACTCAAGACTATGAGCCACCCACAGCCGAGAATGGTTTAGTGCCACGCAATGCCTATGGCAATGTGGAGCTATTCAAGGATTGCATGCTGCCCAAAAAAACAGTTCACCTGAGATGTAAGTAAACTAATTTTCACCAGAAATTCTCCATTACCCTCTCCTCTCCCCTCTAGTGCCCGGTCTAATGCGTGTCTGCAAGAAACTCAATATAGATTGCGCCAATGCTGTGGTTGGCTTTGATTTCCATCAAGGCGCCTGCCATCCCATGTACGATGGCTTCATTGTTTGCGAAGAGTTCGAGGAAGTGGTCACCGCCGCCTGGGAGGAAGATCAACAGGAGCAGGCGCGCAAAGAGCAAGAGAAATACGAGACGCGTGTCTATGGCAATTGGAAGAAACTGATCAAGGGATTGTTCATACGCGAGCGGCTCAAGAAAAAGTATAATTTTTAATGTCTTCTTTTGTCCTTGAATGTTTAGTGTTCGTTTCCCAATAAATTGTTTAAATGTTTTGCTTGTGAAATAGTTTAATCTTACAAAAAATTAAGTTTGTGTTAGCGTTTTGAGTAGGTTTTTTTGAGACATTTAAAATACGGAAAATATTGTGGAATGCTTAAAACAAACAAATGCCCGGGCATAAACTAAGTTTAGTTTAATAATAAATACAAAATTACTTTAAGACTTTGGTTTGTTTTTGTATACAACAACAAGGAGAGCAACAGGCGAACTCTGTGCGTCCACATTGAGCAACTGAAGTTGGTTTACACAATGATTTTTTTTTTGGTTATACTTGATTTCATTTGTTACATTCTAAAGCCTAAGGTGTTTGGTTATTACAGGAAGTCTGCTCCAGAGGTAGTTCCTATAAAAACCAAGGAAATCTTATAATTCTGGCCCTTACCCTGCGGCTGAGGAGCTGGCTACGTAGAAAGTATATCCGCAAAAATGACATCCGGATTAACAGAATATACCACAGAGTTGCTAACCGAGTATGGAAAGTCCGTGGCACACTCAGGCGAGAGGCGACAGACAGTTTGCTGGAGGAAGATAATGCGGAGGATAGCTCCAAGTTTGCTCATTGGAAGCTCACTAAATGATTCTAGAGGCAAGTAGCGCCGAAGTTCCCAGTTCAATTCCCTGATGGTTTCTATAACACAACAGGACCGAGTGGAAGCTTTCGCCCTAAACTCCTCGCCTCGGCGGAACCAACTAGTCTCAGATATCCTCGATTGGCCCCTGCAAATGCTCTTTCCAGTTCTAGCAATCAAGGATCTGGTAATATGTAAAACTTCAGGCATTGACAACGTTGACAACAGAACTATAAAGCTCTTACCAGACAGTCATATTGTTCTTGGCTAAGCTATTTCCCATCACCCTGGAAGAAAGCCTTCCACAAGTGTGGAAAACCTCCCTCCTGCCTTGATTCCTACTGGCCGATTAGTCTTACATCAACGCTTGGATAGATCTTCGTCGTATCCTTCGAAGAATGCTCAAGAATGCTCGAAGAGAATGACGGGAAAGAGTGTCTAGTGGCCTTCGACGGATTGTGCTCTCGAAGATAATGATACTCTTCCCGCCCCAACTGCATCTACTAATCAAGAGCTTCTTGACGAACAGAACCTTTGAGGTAGCACAGTAAAAAGCGACATCCCACACAAGAACCATTCGGGCATGTCGTTAACGCTATGTGCCTATTGCAAGCAAACAGGCAGAGCCGTCAAAACCTTAGAAAAAAGACTGAACCGCAACCTCCCAGTACTAGCTGACTTCTTCCACAGCCGAAACCTCTTCTTATCTGTGAACAAATCGTCAGCAACATCTCTTACCATTTGGACTAAAGAAACCAAGCAGATACTCGAAATACACATCGATGCGGAAAGTATTCCGATCCTCAATAGTCTAAGAACCCTTGGGGTTACGTTTGACTCACTTTATGTCTTCGCAAAACACGTGGAAAGCATAACAAAGAAGACTAGGAGCAGAAACAAAGAAATGAAGGAATAGCAGGGAGCGGATGGGGTAAAGACAAGGAGATGATCACTTCCATGTACTCTCATGAATTATGCATCATCCATCTGTTTAGTGTCAATCAGCGATACACAGTTGAGAAATGCAAATTGGGCTAAGAGCCACAGATGACGCGTACTAGATTCTCACAGTCCGACAACAACACAACACCCTTCTCACCCAACAATTTCTGATCAACTGTCAGAATCCACATCACCCCAACTACAATAACACATGGACCAATGAACAGCGAGACGACCCGATCAACAATAGCACCATTTGGGCGTCCAACCATGAACGAGGCGAGACGACAGTCAAGACCGATATTGCGCGATTTCTCTGCAACCAGAACGAACGAGGAAGAGTAGCCAGCTGAACAGCCACCTAGCGCAATCAAAGCCCTCACTAAATTTTATATCTTTTTAATTGCCACCTAAATCCCACCACAATTACACCCATTACAATTTGAACCAACTCAATGGAGTATGCTACATTCCTCGAACAGGAACTAGGTCTCTAACTCAACATCAACTTTTCATCCAACATACTCTTTCTTTCTAATTTTCATACTACGTGCATACAGTCGACCCTGCCTATCATCATGCCTGCAAACTTTGTTAAAGCCTTTAGACAGCGTAAGCAGGAAGTGGTAATGGCATGAGTTGCGAGGGAGAGGGATATCGGTAAAGATCATTTCATTGACAATCCTCAAACAGAAATGTTCTTGACAAAACCGCTAGGCAACCGTCCAGGTAATTACATTTTCTGATATAGCTTGGACAAGTCTGTAGATTCAGCAAACTGGGCATCCTCCACAAAGCTAAGGGTGCCTCTTTAGAGGTGCTCAATTCAAAGAAATATCAGAAGAATGTGGTTCAAAGGTTTTCAATAAGAACCATAACGAGCTTTTTCAACTCATACTCATTCAATGGGTACTAATTGGAGTAACTTTTATTATTAGAAGGCGAATTCGGATTGCTACATATAGTGACAACATTCCAGAGTCACTCTAATTAATGGAGATAGCAAAGAGTCGACACGAGATGATAGACACAATGGGGACCTACAATGTTTAACGAAAAAATTTATTTTTTATTGATTTTATGGAATAGCTGGTGAAGGTGACTGTATGTGTAAAAGATCGAACAGACTTTATTCATTAGATGTTCAGAGGCGGGATCGAGACTAACGACACAAAAACAATGAACAGCACACGGAACAAGGGGGCGATAGATGGCAAGGTTGTCGAAGGTAATTATAAACCGCGAGACAGATAATGGAGTAAAGGAGTGCACGGTTAGAAAATCCGGCATCGATAGACAACAGAGTCCCTGGATTTGCGTTGAGAGAAGCTGGAAGAGATGGGCCAAGAAAACTAACTCACTTCAAACATCTACTGAAGTATGGAAGGGATGGCAACATGGCTGTCCGATGTTGGTTTTTAGATTAGTAATCTAAAAAGATACCGATTAGGATACCAGTCTCTGAATCCAGAGATGTGGACCATTAAAAAGAAGACGAGATATGGTTTAATTGGGGTCTCAATCTCTGCAACAAATATTAAACTATTAGCAAGTCCCAGAAGAGTAAAACCAAATGAAGTCTCTCGTCTATACATAAAAATTTGGAGTCCTGAAAAAGCATTACCTAAAGCGTATCATGACTGGAACCCTAACTCGAACCTAGGGAATGCAAATTGTAAGGAATTTCGCAGGCTTCCTGCACCTTGGGCCTTAGAATTGTACAATTGTTTAAACCCTATGCTTAAGCTGGCAAAGATGTGACCTTTGTGCTGTCAATTCCATCTGTTTTTGGGTTATTAAACTGCTGTTGTTGCTGCTGTGTTGTTGTTGTTGTTGCTGGGAACTGTGCGCCTTCAAATACTCAATGTACATGCGTCGGGCCTGATTGAGCACCCTGGTCACATCATGTTTGCGTACCATTTTATCAAAATGCATGGCAATCTCATTGTAGTCCATGGCCGCCTTCATAATGGTATTGCGATGTTGCAGCAACAGCGTTAGACAGAGAAACATGAGAAAGGCATTGCCACCACCAAATTCACCTGGAGGTGGCAGCGTTGCTGGGGAGCTGTTGCTGAGACCATTCCTCTCTGCTGCTTCATCCGCTTTGGTGGCCAGCTCTACGACTAAAGGTGGTGGCATGGTGTTGACTTCCGTGGATACGGGTACTATGACCTCTGGCAGACTGCTGCTATTGCGCATAACCAAAGGCAAGTGTGGATTCTCCTCTATGAAGGGATTTAGAGAGTGCTGTTGTTGAACGCTGTTGCTTTTGTTGGCAGCCATACGCTGACGACGACGTAAGAGTAGCTCGCTGGCATCCGGACAGTTGATAATTTCATTCTCTTTGAGATCATCCACCAGATCTAGGGAGTCCTTGTCCAGTTGCTCATACTCTATGTGGGGCGGTAAAGGCTTCTGCTGCTCCGTGAAGGGCAAACCAAAGACTTGACGATCCAAATTTTCAGACTCCAAACGCATTTCTCTGGTAATGGCGGTGTTGGTCATGGGATAATACTCCGGATCGTTGAGATCCTCTTGCTGTTGTATGGCTGTGGCTGCTGTGGAAGCACTCCAACTGGTTTCTGGCTGAGAAGAGGAATCGGATTCATCTTGAGAGCTGTTTTTGGGACTTTTGGTCAACTGTAAGGGTGGCTTTTCGCTGCTAAGCTGCAGCTGCTGATTAAAGCGATCCGAAATACGATTCTTGTTCAAGGCAGCAAAATTAAGAAATTCATTAAAATTCTTGACCAGCTTGGGAGGTGCGGTTGAGCAGTCCGTTTCGCCCACCAGGCGACTAGTGGCGGCTATTTTCTGCTTTAGATCTTTGAAATGGTTACCGCCGCTGCTGCTAACCCGTTTCATGCTTTCACTTAGATGACTGGCCAGGCTATTGCTGGCCAAAGGAAGGGTCTTAGTGGCTTCCTCGTCCTCGCTGCAGAGAAAAGCGCGTGCGGGTGATTTTCTTTCAACTAAGGTTTCTTGCTTTAAATCATGTTTAAAAGGATTCGATTCGAGAAAGGGTTCTGTACGATCAAAAACCTCATCATCCTCGGTATCTTCATTCTGTCTCAACTGACTCTCTTTGGCTAATTCTATGAGAGCCAGCATTTTGGACTCATCCAAACTCTGATGAGCCTTGGCCGAAATGCGTTGCTGCCTACGTCGAGTGATGCTGTCATCTAAGCTGTGATTCAGACGCCTGGTATGGTCCAAAGCATGAGAACTAACTGCAGCTCCCAGGGAAGAGCTTAGGGAGCTAAGCGAAGCGGAAGAGCTTTGGCGTCGCAATGCACACACTTTGGTATAGGGATTCTCGCGTTGTTTGCTTAACAAATATGAAGGGCTGGTGGGCGTGGCACTAAAGGAACCCGTCAAAGTGCTGGCACTATTTGGAGCTGAATTAACCTCCGCTTGGGGTACAAATTCCTGCAAAAAAAACGTTAAAAATTTTAGTTTTTAGACAACAAAATGACAAATTGTCTTACCTTTTCATACAACGGCAGCTCCTTTTCGCTGGCTCTAACATTTGGTCCCTGATCATAACGCAGGGAACTCCACTGCACCTCCAGCATGCGCAAAGCATCCTCAAATGGAAATTCTCGCTTCAGTTCTAGCAAAAGCCAGCGATAGCAAAATAGCAAATCATCCGCCTGCTGCGATTTCAAATACTCCCAAAACTCGGGATCATAATAACTTAAAGCCTCCGTCAGATGGGCAAACTTTTGGAGTCATGGCTATGCCATCTAGCATAAAATTACCTCTTACTCTTGACATAATGCCACAGAAACATATATAGGCCTGGGCTTCATCATTCATGGTCACCAGCAACGGTGAGGCAATGTCGGACATGCCCTGGCAATAGCTGACCGTGGGATGATTGAGCGCATAGGTGGTTAATATATTAAAAAGCGAGGCTATATTCTGATTATCATCACTGCCCGCATAGAAGGGATGCAGACGGTCTGTGCGTAGCACATCCTTCTTTACCATGCTGGTAACATAGGCCAATTCGCCGCCGCTTGCCTGCTTAATGGCCTTTTTCCAGTTGTCTCTCAGGCGACAGTATTGCTCACTCTTGCGTCGCATAAATTCCATACGCTGATGTCCATCCATGGCCAGACCATTTAGTCCACTGGGATAAACATTCAGCAAATGCTTCCACACCACTCTTCTCAGGCTGGGATCAATGCCGCCCAAAAATATAACCTTATGCAGCTCATCTTTGCGCTGTATTTGTCCCAAGGCATCCAGAAAGAGACGAAATTCACCATCACACATGGGTGGACGTGGCGGTAAATTGGCCATATGCTCCTCCGACAAGTTGAAAGCCTTTTGTACAATCGAGAAGGTCTTTTCCATTTGATTCATTATCAAACCAGGCAGCTTGGTCTGCATGTGTTGTACATATTTCTGTGAAACGCCCAAAGATTGCAGCGGCGATATTAGCTCGCGACTGGGACCCCCCATAGCACTGGGTGTGGGGTCGGTCTCGCTCTCCCTAACCACTGTAAAAGGTTTAACATCGATTTGCAACATTAAACAGGGCTCCGACGATGTTTGTATGGATATGTTGTGTATACGTAGGAATGCTGCATCCAAATCCCAGTCGGAACGTACGGCCAAATAAATTTCATTTCCAGCCGGATCAAAGGCTTTGTACTTGATGGTGAAATCGGCCTTGATTTCAAAGGCCTTGGCCAGCAAAGAGTAGAGCACCTCAAGGGTGGTTATCTGCGGATCGACCGAGAATTTGCGCCACTCTGTCCTGCTGCTGGGTTCGCATTTCTAAGGGTGGGTGGAGAGTTAGGGGGGGGGAGAGAAAGTGCAATGTGTATTTTTCTTTGTTGTCTCGCCAGCGGGCTAAAGGTTTGGGGGCAACTAACCTTGACTTTGACACGTACCGCTTCCCTGGGATAAATGCCTGCCATTATTTATTGTTTATGCACTTGATGAGACTAACTTAATTCCATTATTGTGTTTTATTTCGTAATTAATTAAACGCTCAGGCTGCCAGTTTGGAGATGAGCGCGTGAGCGTTAGTACCGCAACTCAATGCAACTGTACGATATCGATACGGCCATTTATCGATTGGCTGTTTAGCCGTTAAGCGGGCATTTAGAATGTGACACAACTAATTAGCCTTGTAAGCTGAGCGCTTTTTCTAAAAGCTCTTTTATTTAACATTTCGCAACACATTGGGCGTGTTCACCAGCATACACCAATCATCTAACAAAAATCATCAATCAAAAAAAAAAAGTGTTAGTCTGCTGGTGAACGAGTTTGATAGAGTTTGTAGGCAACAAAGTTATCGATATATTTTTGTTGGCGGAAGATTTGAATTTTGGCAACAAAAGAAACTGACTACTAAATATTTATGACCTTCGTCACTAGCACCAACTGCTCCTGAAATTACCCCTGAATTTTCCTTAAGACTTTGTTAGCTATTTTATGTTTGTTGTAACCTTACGATATTGAATGGAAGAACGCAAGGAGATATAGATGGCAATTTTACATTTATGCGTGGAGCAGCATGCTCCACTATTGATTTTTGTGCGATTCGGGGAGTCTGGCACGAAATGCTAAAAGATGCCAGAGTTGAAGAAGAAATCCACTCCGATCATATGCCACTGTGCGTGGAGTTTTCTGCAAAATCGAGCGATCAATTTGAGATATGTATAGATGACCAACTGAATGAGTCAAAAGCACTTTATAGGAGAGAGCTTAACATATGCTTGAGTCTTCGAGAAGAACACGAAGAACCGTCTATTGCGGAAATTACCAAAGATATGCAAAAGGCTGCACAGGTAATACAACGGCCCCACCGACAGACGTACAGGGTTGCCCATATTCGACGGACCCATGTTTTTTTTTAAAAAATCAAAGAAAAAAATAAAAATTTGGCGGTTGGCAATCTTAATCATTTAATTTGTTCCAAGTAGATTTGTTTACATCAATTTTTGAATATGATATCTCTCAAATGGCCGCCTCTGGCGTTGATGGCGTATTGTGCCCTTTTTGCAGCATTTTCCATCGATTTCGCCAACATTTCGGCCGGAATAGCGGCTATTTCTTCACGAATGTTGTCCTTGAGCTCTTCTACGGTCCTTGGCTTGTTAACGTAAACCTTTGACTTCAAATATCCCCACAAGAAGAAGTCAGGCGGCGTCAAATCGGGCGAACGCGGTGGCCAGTCCAAATCACCACTTTTCGACATCAAACGGCCCGGAAACAATTTCTTCAGAAAATCGATTGTTATGCGACTTGTGTGCGGTGGAGCGCCGTCTTGTTGAAACCAGAACTGCCTCATACGCTTTCGACGAATAATTGGCATCACAAAATTGGTCATCATGTCGCGATAACGCTCCTGGTTGATGGTAACAGCATGGCCATTTTCATTTTGGAAGAAAAACGGCCCAATGACCGTTTTCGCACTAACGCCGCACCAAACTGTGACTTTTTCGTTATGAAGAGGCACTTCTTGAATCTCCTCAGGATTTTCAGTGGCGTAAATACGGCAATTTTGCTTATTTACGGTCCCATTCAATGTGAAATGGGCTTAATTTTTTAAAAGCACGTTGAGTTTTCACAATTGACTTGTTCTGTTGAATGTAAATTTCAACTATTTCAGAGCGCTCGCGTGGCGTGTATTGTTCCATGGTAAAAATCTGCTTGGACTGACGCTTCAAACGCGGTATGTCATTAAGCGATCTGACATCTCTGTCAAAAGTTATGGCGTTGCCAGATGGGTCCGTCGAATATGGGCAACCCGTATAAGTAACCATGGTTTGATGAGCAATGCGAGAGCGCTAGAATATCCGCGTTTAAGTATCTTAAACAAATCAGAACCACAGGAGGAGAAACCGCGCGACTGGAGTACCGAAAAGCAAATGCCACATTTAAAGCCGTATGTCAACACAAAAAGGCCCAATACTACAAGCGAATTGAGCTAGAAATTAGTAGCATAAGGGATAGTAAAAGTTTCTGGGCAACTGCCAAAAAGTTAAACGCCCGAATGTACAGAAGTGGCAACATCAAAGTGGACGCAGAGGTGCTATACACCCACTTTAAGAGTCTACTCGAGCATCCTTGCAGGACTCAAGTCAGCTATGCCCTACCGTACGTGTCCAATCAAGAGCTTGATGCGGCTATAACATTTATAGAAATGCAAGAAGCGATCCAACGAATTAAACCAAACAAAGCGCCTGGTATCGATAGAGTTCCCGGTGAATTTCTCAAGAATGCGACGGATGGTCTTCTTACAGAGCTCTTGCAAACTTATAACCGAATTTTCGAAGAAGGCGTGGCACCAGAAAGCTTCAAAAGGAACCTTATATATCCAATATTTAAAAAAGGTGACCCAAGCAGCGCAGCCAACTATAGAGGAATATCTTTTTTAAACAGCATTCAGAAATTGTTTACCTCGATACTACTAGAAAGGATAACGTCATGCAAGGAGTACTCAACAGTAGACAGCATATTTGTTCTTACATCAATAGCAACAGAGTACTTTCAAAGAAAGGACAAAATGTACCTTTTTTTTATTGACTTTAAAGCGGCTTTCGATACAATCAATAGAAGGGCTCTACTGCTGAAGTTAAGTAATTGCGGAATTTCTACGAAAATACTGGAAATTATTCGCAACCTATACAGCGAGAATCGCACTGCCGTGTGGGACGGAAAATCAGTGTCAGAGTGGTTTGAGACCAATACAGGTCTGAAGCAAGGCTGCCTCCTCAGTCCATTGTCCACAGTCCTTTTTTTGCTGTTTGTGGATGATATCACGGAAATTCTGCCTGGAGGTGTGAAAATCGGAGCACACATTGTCAAGGTACTCATGTACGCAGATGACATGGTGCTTCTGGCGGACAGCCCACAGAAGATGATCAACTGCACTCATGAATACTGTGTCACATGGAATTTGGAAATAAATCTCGACAAATCACGAAATGAAAAATGGACTCTAAACGGCGCAGAAATTGAAGTGGTCAAGGAGTACAGATATCTGGGCGTGCTATTGACTCCATCAATGAGTTTCACCAAACATGTGCGACAAAAACTCATAGATGCCAGACATACAAGCTATCAACAGCACATGGAGTTCCTTCATAGCAAAAAAGAATGTAAAAAGCAGCGCAAAGTTCAAAGTCTTTGAAGCAACATCGCGATCCATAATGTGCTACGCCGCCCAAGTATGGGGACACAGTCAATATGAAGATGTGGAAAAATTGTTGATGGGATTTATAAAGCGATTGTTTAGACTCCCAATGAACACGCCAAACCATGCCATCATTCTCGAAACTGGACTATCTCCTGTTTATGCCGACACGCTACACTTACATTTAAGCTATATGAGGAAGACCATGATCATGGAAGCGCACAGACTGCCAAAAATTATAGCTACGCACTTGATGCAAACGAAGAAGCAGTTCTTTCAAAAGTGGGAATCTCTGGAAAATGAATCATAGACTATTGATCGAGGGTGTGAAACGATCTTCTCGAGACAATGCGGAGCGCAGGGCGAGGCAAAGCGAGACACGTGATACTTGGAGACAAAAACTACTTCAACGATGATATCGGCATAAATGGAATTGCTGCAATTTTCAAGGCAAGAGTAGAGCTCTTGAGTTTGGAATTCAACCCCCACAGAATCGATCGCTCGGAAGAGTGCTCATTATGCAATATGAGAGAAAGAGAAGATACGCTGCACTTTATAGCAAGATGCCCAATCTTAAGGGAGATACGTCGAAATTATAGCGATACCTTCTTCGTTTTGTTAATGAAAAAAGGCAGAAATCAAAGTGAGCCACAACTTACTCAACTAGCGAATACCTCATTCCTCGTCCAGGATGGACTTCTTATAGGTTTCTTGCTTTTCCAATTTTCTGAACTTAAAATTAAATTCAGCCTTATGCAATAGTGTAAACACACACTTTTGTCTGTCACAATTTGTGACGGAATTCAAGTGTTCACAATGGCGTTACAGAGAGACATCAAATGATTTCTGTGACACTCTAAGATTCCAAACGGCCACATATTGGTTTTGCAATATGCAGCTATTTTTTTGGTGGCGGCAAAATCGCGTTCGCTTCGCTCGCACAAAGTTGGGAGCGTAAAAATCTAAAAAAAGTGCCTGGTGGAGTAAAAAGAGTGCACACATACAGTCGGCTGGCGCTTTTGAACAAAATTTCCCCAAAAGATGATAGAAAACATGACAAAAAAGTTTTAGTTCATTTTATGAAGATAATTTATTACTCATTACATTCTAAATCTCTAATTATATTGTCAATAAATTTTTCATTTTCATCGACATTTTCTGAATCATAGGATTCGTTTGACTTAATCAATTTTAGATACTTTTCCGGTATCTGATAATTATGGCAACAGGCATCTTGCCGTCGTAGACCAAACCTAAAAAACCAAATAGGAAATAGAAATAATTTATAATTCTATTTTAATAATTACTTACCTGATACTTAAAATTGCATTCAGAGTTTTTATTTGAATACGGTTTCGCAACTTCGTTTTAACCAAGTTTACTTGGCTAAATACGCGTTCCACCTCTGCATTTGACCACGGCAATGACATCATATTAATAGCAAATGTTGCCAATTCCTTAAAAGGATTATTTCCTGCCGAATCTTTGTATATTTTTACCTCACTCCAAAATTCGATAGTGCTATCGGTGTTTGTCCATTCAGTAAAATGGACCATATTATATTGAGAAACAATATTTTCTATAGAATATGATGGCATTTTAAAAAGCTGCAAAATTGAAGTTATTGGCTCCTTTTTTTGTCGCAATACATTTTCAACAGAACAAGTGTCTATTTTCTGTAAAAGTTGAAATGTTGTCGGGAAGTCTGAAAATAAATGGAGATATAATTTAACTTCATGTTAAGTGATAGATCTTATTAAAGTGCTTTTACCTTTGTTTTAACTGATTTATTAAGTCAATAATAAAATCAGTACAATGATGACGAATTGCACCTTCGGTGGTGTCATCAATTTTGGCTTTTAAACTATTTAAATTAGTTTCAAACTCGTATCCCAAGTAAAGAGTCCGATTTATGAAGGGCTCAACATCGTCAGTAATAATATTAACATCGACGTCATTCGGTACTACTTTGGTTTTCAGAAAATCTAACGCGAACATCAAGTCAGCCAGCAATTTTGTTGGGTTGGAGTTTTGCGACTGAAAGTTTTTGTTTACACGTTGCATAACTTTCAGTATTGGTTTTAAAAATGTCAGATAAAGGAAGTTTGCGTCGGTAAACAAATCGCTTAGAATTGTCGCTTTATGGCATTTTTCATTTAATGCAGCCGTATTGAAGTGAAGCTTTAGTTCTAGCCACTGATTTAAAATGCGACTGACAGCATGCTCTATTGACATCCACCTTGTATCGCTTACTGACTTGAGGCTCTTATAAATAATATAAAAAAAAAAATAAAAAAAAACTTAGTGTAAGCCCAGCATAACCCTTAATCGATTACTTATCGCTCATCTATCGTTCTTTTGCACATCCCTAGAACACACTGCTTCGTGTGTGTTTTTGTGTGTGTGTGTATTAAATACAAGATTAGTGCAAAATTGTTGTTGTTAATTATATAGTTCGTTTTTTATAGACGTTTTGTTGCTACAAATGCATTACACATGCTCAACACCGAGACGTGTTAGCTCTTAATGCTAAACTTTATTAGGCGCGCGTCGAAAGTTTTTGGGCGAAGTAGCGGTTGGTGCAGAGGGCGGCGGTGCGTAATCAACGAGAATTTTTTGGGTGTGTATGTGACGTGTTAGGGAAAACACACAAGCACAAGGAAATTCCATAAAACGGCGTCTATAAAGCCGGCTTTGATCGCCAGTGGAGATCATTTCCCCCCAAAAGAGCCTTGAACTGGACGGGGCTTTTGTGTAATTGAGATAACTTCTGTTTAATTTATGGTCGCGCTTTATCTACATATATACATATGTAGCTGCGTGCCCAATTGTACTTGAGTTAGTCTGTCTGTGTGTGTGTGTGTGTGTGATAAATTCTTGCTATCTCCCTTTCTCTGCCTCTCTCTCTGGCTACATTGTTGTTGTTGCTTCAACAATGTAAGTTAAATTATTATGCAAAATAATGCTCTTAACTTCCGTTGAAGCATTATGCTGTATATGAGTATATACATATATATATATATGGTGTAGGTATTTGCTGATATCATTGATAGTGACCGCCCAGGTTCTTGCCAAAGATCAGACTGATAATAAATCAGCTTTTTTTGTCATTTGCAGTTTGGCCAGTGTTTGATGGATGACACATCATCATGGGAAAGCTATTATCAAAAATTTTCGGCAACAAGGAAATGCGAATTCTTATGCTGGGTCTGGACGCGGCTGGCAAGACAAGTAAGTGGGGTGTTATACAGAGATCTGTGATCGGTTAAACATTTCCCCTCTTTCTTTTTTAGCGATTCTGTATAAACTGAAACTGGGCCAATCAGTGACAACGATACCCACGGTGGGATTCAATGTGGAAACTGTCACCTATAAGAATGTAAAGTTCAATGTCTGGGATGTTGGCGGACAGGATAAGATACGACCGCTGTGGCGGCACTACTACACAGGTAAACATCTTAAGTGGAACTGCAGATGACCTACTCTTTGATGGCCAAGGCTTGTTTTTGTATTCTTTGATTCAAAGAAGGTCCAATTGGGTTGAATTCAGGCAAAGAAAGCCCTGTTAAACGAGACAGAAAAGTTCTAAAATTGTGTAGTAGGTTCAAACTAGTCTGTCGGTTGGTTCAAGGCTACTTAGATCTAAGAATTTAAACCCTATTTTTCAATTTTAGCATCACAACATCGCACAGTGGGTTGGGCTTGTATGAAGCCACGGCCATAAATACTTCTAGTTGTGATATCGTTATGAAATTTTCACCAAAATTCTAGAAAATATTTTAAATTCAAGCTTGGTACGGAGATACTTGCGAAAAGTGTCGAAATCTCTGCATATTATTTCGTCGATAGCAAGTGCGAAATAAGGCGCTCATCTCTAGTTGCTTTGTTTTCAAATTTAACTTGGCGGGAAAATTTAAACTAATTAACAGCGAATAGTTATGGTAGCTTTTAATGATGCAATATTTGCTACAATAGCTTTATGTGATTTGTAAGAAATAACACTTCTAGGTGTTCAGGGTCCTTACTTGCAGTAAAGATCCAAGTGGGCCAGATGTAAAACGTAAATAAATCGCAAATAAATAAATCGTTTGTAAGTTCATCGTGACCTTTAATTGTAATTTTTCAATAATTTGCTCCAATAGGCAATTGGTGCTCCTTGGACACGACTAGGGAAAGGGCAGAATCGACTGTTTTGGACATGGCATCTCGATGTTATGTATTTATAATGCAACGGCATAGATTAGAAGATGTTGACACGACTTGCGGCGACAAAGAAGTCCCCAGTCTGACCATTGAAAAGTTCTGCGGCTCATCCGTTCGACATACGGAATCGCCGTCGTCCACAATTGAACCCTTTTGTGCTGGGCCAAGAACCTCATCATCAGCCCTCTCGAATGGGGAGCTAATGTTCTTGAAAAGAGAATCAGCACTTATTCGTTCATATGCATGACATACGCACACATTCCTTGTGCCGACAAGTTGGTCAAAAACGACATGAGTGGAGCTAACTGCCACTTCACATCGCTGCCTCCTTGAGTTTGCGATGGATACTACCACCACCACCGCTTTCACTCTTACACACACTTTCACTTAGGACGCCGCCAGCGAACGGTGGCGCTGTCTTTTAACGAAGCCGTTGCAATGATCTCCTAGCAAAAACAATCAATTGTGAATAGCATAATTAAACTCAATAAATATCTATACTTTCCCAGATAATTTTTGTCAACCCGCTATCATAATGCTTTTCATGGATGAGCTCTTCTCCTCCAATAAAAAGTTGTTCAGCCTATTTAATGTATTTGTATAGTTGTCCTGATCATTTTAAAACAACGCGCCAAAACACTTGTATGTACCAAAATATGGTGCCTACCGCCATGAGTACGAAACGGTGGCAACGCTCTGTTATCGATATGACAATTTCGCGAGGTAACTCCATACCAACTCATACGAAACAGCAACCTGCGAAATCAAGCGAAATCATTTTTTTATATGGACTTTTTCATTTCGCGGGCATTTCGCGGGCCATCTCCATACCAAGCTTCATAATAAAAAAATTGACCATATCTCACGACTATATCCCATAGCTCCCATAGAAACGATCGGGCCAAATTTTAATAACTTGGTTATTTTCGGTCTGAAACTTTTTATACTTTTGGAGATGGTATATTGAAATTGCTCCGATGTTTGTAACGCATAGAATGAGTCATCTCCGACCTAATTAAGTATATATTCTTGATCAGCGTGACGAGCTGAGTCTATATAGCCGTGTCCGTCTGTTTCTATGCTATCTGCTCCGTCAGTTTTAAAGCTTTCTTAACGAAACTTTGCACAAAGTCTTTTGTTGTTCCACGCAAACATCTCCAAACCTCGTATTAAAAAATTATATTTAAATAAAACAAATTATATAAATACAAAATATTCTACAAAAGATAAGTCTGATAAAAAGACTTAAGCCCCGTACGGAGTACGACAAAAAATTCGTTTCGATACAGTATTTCACATAAATAGAAACACTTTCTAACAGCACATGAGCATCAAAGCAAAGCTAAGGTGTTTCTAATTATATGAAATACTGTATCGAAACGAATTTTTCATCGTACTCCGTACGGGGCTTTAGTATGAAAAACTTTTTTGTTATTGATGCTATCGCTCCCAAACTTGCTAATAACACAGTGCTACAAATTTCCAAAAATTGTAATAACCTGGGTATTGGCATAGCGTACGCTGTAGAGCAGGTCGCGTATAGCACTTCCTCATACTTGGTTTTCCTCGGGGACCCCCAAAATCTGAAGTTATGGCCCAAAAACCGTTTATTGATCCGCGTATACTAGGTACTACTCCTCGTTTACCGCTAAGCCCATAAGTTAAGACTGCCTTTCAATCTCTGATAACGTTCGTCATCGGCATATGCGAGTAGCATTAGATCTTTACGACGATATGGGCCCGTTCTGGTGACATGTGGGCACTGGCGCAGTATCTACTTCATCAGCAGAGTTAAGAAGGTATCGCTCAGCCTAAAACACCTCTTTTGGTATCAAATGTATGGTATTTTCAACGTCATCTTGCAAAGTCAAACATATTTTGCTGGTATACCACATGTAGACAGGGCTTCAAAGAACCTTGACCTTATCGGTGTGTCAAAAGCTTGACTTATAATCAAAAAAAACATGGTAAGTTTTGATTTTTCTCTCAAAGGTCTTCTCCAGGATTTGTCGTCATGTGAATATTTGGTCTGTGGTGGATTGTCTAATCTAGATTCTAGTTAAATTATTTCTCATTTCGAATTGCAGTAAAAAAAAAACAGATCGACTTTCGTTCTGAAACACAAAAAACCCACAAAGAGGCAGAAATGTGTGCGAAAAAGCACGAAGAAGTCTATATACCATCTAAATAAAACATTTTTTGTGGGAAATGTTACGATTAATCACGAGGGAAATTTAATTTGTGGGCTTATCTACCATAGAAGGGCAGTAAAAGCGCACTTTTATGAACAATAGAAAGATAGATAAGGGCGATAGCTCTATTTTTGTTTCTCAAACATCGTAGTGTAAGATAATTAAACGTCATCTTGTAAATCTCAAAATCTAAAGCTTTCCTCCGTCTTGATCTTTTCCAGGTACACAGGGTCTTATATTCGTGGTGGATTGTGCGGATAGAGATCGAATAGATGAGGCCCGCACCGAACTGCATAGGATAATAAACGATAGAGAGATGCGGGATGCCATTATACTGATATTTGCAAATAAACAGGATCTGCCTGATGGTAACTACCACCTACACCCAGCTACATTTCCTTTCACACTCTTTTCACTCTTCCCCCTTTTTCTTTTTTTCCAGCAATGAAACCCCATGAAATCCAGGAAAAACTAGGCTTAACTAGAATAAGAGATCGCAATTGGTATGTCCAACCATCATGTGCCACAACCGGCGATGGCCTGCTCGAGGGCCTAACGTGGTTAACGTCGAACCACAAGTTATGAGAATCATAATTGTCACGTATTATTCGAAGAGAAGCAAAATTATTCTATTTTTATTTATACAACAACAGAAGCAACTACAAAACGCAAGCGCATAGTGAAAAGCCCAATAAGAAAAGTTGAATATATATATATATATATATCGATATATATGCATGAATAACCAACCAATATTCTCACTAGTAAAAATACACATCTAACAATAAACGAAGCAACAAAACGTCAACGTAAACGTAAATCGTAAACATAAAGCACACAGGCCGGCCTCAAGCAGAGCCTCAAAAAACAATCCCGAATTAGCCATTAAGTAAGTTCTTCTTGTAAATTATAATGATCGAGACATGTAAGCAATAAGTTGAAAGCTTGTTTATGGCATCTGTTATTTGACTAGAACGAGAAGGCGTCCGCGAAAAGGAGACGGAGCAGGAGTAGGAGGAGGGAAATGTCTTTAATAAATAAATTGTAAATAAATATACAAAACTGAAGCGCATATGCAATTACAATTACAAACAAATACCACACCGATAAATAGATGAAAAACTATTTGCGAAATAGATTAAACCCAAGTCTTCAAAATATAACAAACTAGCAAACTGTGCCTTCCTCAATCTCGTGTGTACTAACTGTAAGGATGTGTGGCAGCTAGAATGGATTGGACTCGGATTGGATGGATTTTGGTAAGTGGAGGCAAGGCAGCCTTCTAACCTTTGGAAATAAATCCATTTCTAACACAAATTGTTTACAGCGTAGAAATATTTGGTAATTAATCTATTTGATTGGATCCACAAATTTTGGTAACGTTCGGATGAACCATAGAGGAGTTATAAGCAAAATAAATAAAACGACAGACACGGTACCAAATTGTCACACTTACACTGGGCAGCACTGGCTCAACGGCCATGGGCAACACTTTTTTTCAGGCTGGACCCACTTTTACTTGAAATATAGCTCACCCGACGAGTTCTGTTTACTGAATTTTCACCATCGAGGAATTGTTTAATAAATGGAACGAGAGAGTAAAATCCAAACAAGTGTCCAAAGTCATTCCGAGAGTTGAGAGAGGTCAACATCCGACTTAAGTGATGGTTTGATAGTGAGTCGCCTATGGTGGGGTCAAGCTAATCCGACGTTTTGGACCATGCTGTCTCTATTGCAGAACAAGCCTCGGTGAACGCTTATTTAAGTAAGAATGGTAAAGGGTAAAGAATAATTAAAAAGCATATATCAAGAACAGACTGATCCACAAAGAGAAAGCAGCTTAAAATTGAAATTTCATGAAAACTATTGTGAAAAAGTAAGACATGGCGCCCGAGCAGGGACTTTTCTACGGATGATTGACCTGCTAGTAGTCCAGACTTGAATCCAGTGGACTATAAACTGTGGTCCGTTCTAGAGGCTAAGGCTTGCTTCTACCAATGAATCTTTAAAGAGCGCCCTTGTCCAAGCAGTAGACAATTTCTCAGTGCATGAGGTACGTACTTCGATCGATAAGTGACCAGAGAGACTTCGGCGTTGCTGGAAGGTACGGCGGCCATTTCGAATAAGTTGTATTGCGATTTGTCGCAATTAAGTGACCGAATCAAAAGAAGAAAAGAAAATTTTTGAAAAATATTCATTCGTTTTCATTTGATTACCGAAAAAAACGTGTACCAAAACAATTGCTTGTACTAGGTATATAATTAATAATGTTGGAAATGTTTCCTTCTGCCTGTTATATAAATATGCACGACTTTAGGGTATAAAAGGGTATCAGAATGCTTTCGTAAATTTCCGACTGGTCTCTACTCTGGGTCGACCTCAGACAATCTAAAATATCTGTTCTGAATTTGGAATTCTTTTAGCTGGCTCGAGGTCAATGTTTTTCACGAGTTTTTAATTTCCAATAAATTTCAAACCCCTTCAGGATTCGTCTTCAGGGCTGTAAAGAGTATAACACAAAAAACAACAATTTTTATTACATAATTCTAGACAAAATCGTGTAAGTTTACTTACAAAAAAGTCAGAGCGTTCGCTTAGTCAGCTGTGGAGTTGATAACTTATTTTAATTTTTTGTTGTGGTCAAGTAAATATCTGTATAAATGCGGGCAAATTTCTGTGTCTTGTTTGGAGCTCATCCTTCTATGTATTGGTGTGGATATGATGTGGATCATTTCCAAGGTAAACCGTTTGTTGTAATGTTGTTCTGGTTGTAAGAGGCTTACTGCTGTTAGGTCAGGAGAGTGTCCGCTCTCAGTACAATGGGCCGCAAGTGCTGTTCTTTGGATTGTTGTCTCATTCCTTCTTTTATGTCAGACTTGTGAACTAATATTCTAGTTTTGCTCTTCGTGTTGCTAAAGAAATTCTCGTTGTGTATATTGGTTTGTGCGCTATTATGATGTTGTCTTTATTGTAGCAGTCGGATTTGGAAAGTCTGTCGAACAATTTTGGTATGTATACTAATGATTTGTATACTTTAGTTGAAGTTTCTTTCTGATAAGTATTATTCAAATTATATGCTTTCATTAGAGAGTATATCGTGTGGTTTGGAAAGTCATTATTTTTGAGGATTGTGAATATTTTCTTTTTGTTGTCGTGGTGAATTTTGGGTCGCTTGTGTCTAAGACTCGTCTTACAAAATTCCTGGCCGTACTCAATATCATATGTTTGGGATGACTGGAGTAATAATTAATCATCCTCCCGGATGCCATCGGTTTCTGGTACCAATCCAGTTAAAGGGTGTTATCTACTCTGTGAACGATGGAGTCAAGAAATGGTAACTGGATATCCTTTTCCAACTAAAGTGTAAACTTAATGTCCTTATGAAATGAGTTTAATATTGTCAGGGTGTTTTCTATTTGTTCCTCCTTTACTATGGCAAATAGGTCGTCGTAATAATCTAGTGTCAGGTACTCTTGTCCAAAATTGTCTCCATAACTATGTCTGCTATTATCGGTGATGCGGGTTAACCCATTGGCAGTCCTTTAGTTGCACCTACAGTTTGTCTTCATATTTAAAATATCTGTTTTCCGTGATACAAAATGATAACCAGGTCTGTTCTCAATTTCACTTCGGTTTTCGTATAAACGTTGGAATTGGCCATTTTACTCTTACAAAATGTGAGAAGTTGGCTTGGCCCCGTCGAGGAGCTGTATAGCCAGTTTTACCTTACCTTACTCTTACAAATTTGAATGGAGGATGTAAAGGAAATCTGTGGTTACTAGATCAACGCTTCATTTTTCTACGAATTGAATCCACTTGGCATTGAGCTGTCGGTTACAGCTGCTTGAGCAATTCCACTTTTACTGAAAGCGGATCTAGTAACCGTAGATATAACTGTCACTTTCCATACAATCTTATTAACATAGAGTTCAGAATACAAACGTTTATACGAAAACCGAAGTGGAATTGAGAACAGGCCTGAACATCTCCATAAATAATTTTCTAGGAATGCTGGTATAGTTCTCGATATCTTTCCATCTTTTTTTTATCACTTCTAGCGCCAAGTCTGTTGGAATGCTAGGAAACAATGACACCACATCAAACGAAACTAATCTTTCGTCGTCATAAATATGGAAATCATTTATTCGCGACTTAAATTCAAATGTGTTTTTAACATTGTATCTGGAGTCTAATGTCAAATTCTTCAAGATGTTGACCAAATATTTGCATAGATGATAAGACGGCGAGTTTCTCCTTGTGTATCTTGGGAAGTCCATAAATCCAGGGTGGGAAGGCTGTATTCGTCAATAGTCTATATTTTTCGTTCCTTGTGATTATTCCCAATGTGTAAAGTTTTTCAACATATGCGTTATATTTGGTCTGCAGCTTTAATGTGGGGTCCTTTCGTAAGATCCTGTATGTGTTCAACTCGTCAAGTATTTGTTCCATTTTCTGGTTATATTCCTCTTTTTCCTACATCAAGTTTAAGAAGCGCAGCCGAGGTGTGAATCCTTTTACTATCATACGTTGTACAGACAATTCCTGTTCCTCAAAGCAGACTTCCTAGATGGGCCGCTCTACAAATTCTTGGCATCAAATCAAAATGCTTTGCAGAATGATGAAAACAAAAACCAAGCAAAGCATCTGAAAAGGTGAAGCTCAGCGAAAATACTTTTAGCTCGCAGAATAATTCGACTTTTATATAAATGCTGTAAACTGGATCAAAGAAATTTCTTAAGATAGAACCTTTCGATGGATACGACAGAACTAATAATTTAAGCCAAATCAGAGCAGCTGTAAGCGACAAGAAGTGCAGAAGAAGAAGTTTACAGAATGCCCAATTCTATTTTAACTCAGAAGCAAATCTTATGTTCCGTGGAAACGTTCTTAACATTGAGAATGGCTAGAAAAAGACTAAGGGGTGAAAAAGGTTGCACCTTAAGTAGCTTAAGAAACAATTGAATGCTAGTGCTGGTGCTTCCGTCCAGATTTATTGAACCTCCGGAACCAGCCGCAGTTTCGAAAAATCTGTCAAAGTCGAAGCTGCGAGATTTTGTTTTGCAGGGTTGCGAAATTCAAGCTCGAGCATTGCCGTCATTGGTGTAACCATATAAATCTTATAAGGTTATAGTTTCCGGGTGATTTGGTGATACTTTGCAACTGTAATGGGTAGTAGCAGCTGCCATATGTTTTTGAAGTTGCGAGTTTGGTGTGAAAGTCCCTGTGTGAAAGTGCTATACTCCTCCGCGTGATTTATTGCTCTTCAAACGGATATCAGGCAATTTCTCCTGGTAAATCATGGTTTTACTTTAGGCTAAAGCCTTTACTTAAAGCCTTTGAATAATTACTTAAGTGCACAAATTGATTTTCGCCAAAAACTTAATAACTTCTGACAATCGCAATTTCATTTGCAACCCCTCCCCCAGCGAGCTGTCAAGTCCCGGGGTTGTTGGATTGCCACTGATTGTTACAGCTTGACTTCAGTGGCAGTTCCAGTTGGGTTTTTGTATTGTTTTGATGAGAATTTGAAATGTAAATATGCCAAATCCATAACCACAATTACAGACAACCAATACAATGGAGGGGGATGGGCAATGTACCTGGATTTGAATTGTTTAACAAGGCGTTCGAAAATTGCTCTTTGTTCTTTTTAGACAATTCTTACAAAAGTTGCTGCTGATGGACATGCAGACTTGGAGGGGTGGGAATGTTTCGATTTGAAACAATACTTTCGGATTATAAGTAGCTCTCGGAATGTATTTAGTTAGCTCTCGCTCGAAGTCTACGAATCAACTCACATCTACTTTATACACAATCGACAGCCTTGTCGATTGGTATGACATCCAAGGCACAGGCTCCTTCGGTTATTGTTAGGCCGAGAACCTTGACCTTCCTTGCATCGTTATTTCTTCTTTCCGTTTGCTACTCTTCTGGGACCAGTCTATAGCTCAACATTTGTTGCATGGATTGGGGAAACCCAGATAAAACCCAACCAAGCTATATGTATTATTCCTCTCACTTGTTCCGGTCTCCCGTTCCAGAGGCTATGGTCCTTGCCGGTATCTTTTTTAAATGTCTTACGTTTCTCGTCACTGTGCGTTGCCCATCTGACAACTTCACGATGTTGTCGTCCCTCTCCGTGACCTCATATTCAGTTGCGTTAAAGTTTGGAGTAAGTTTGTGAGGGAACACAATGTTTTTAATAAGCACTATGTCCCCCACTTCTACGGGACTTTCCTTTGCCCCTCTCTTTTTGTCCGCGATCAGCTTCACTCTTTGTTTGTGGATCAAATCTTGATCTCTTTCTGCTGAGTCCGAGTATTCCCCCACCACATCCCGAATTCCGGGAATCTTATCCCGAATCAACCGGTTGAGCATTAGTTCTATTGGCGAGCTACCGATAGTGCTGTGCGGTGTCAAGTTGTACAAATTCTTGAAGTGCTTCCTTATAATTTCTCTTTTTGGCGTGTTCGTTCCACTTCCCCGTTAGCTTGTGGCCAGTATGGTGGTGTTTTTAATTGTTGTATGGCATGAATTCCGCAATATTCTTCAAATTCCTTACTAATGAACTGTCTCCCGTTATCAGTTCTTAGAACGCATTCGCCGTTCGGCAGTGGTACGAGCAATTTGTCGCATCTCCACGGGCCTGTTAGGAAGCCTGTCCTGTCCTGTCGGTGCCGGATTCTCTGCTTGTGCTACGATGATACATTCCATTCGCAATTCCTTACGTCCTTATCTGCCTCGCGGTCTATTCTTGGCCACCCCACCTTCGTCCCTAGTCTTCTTTTCATCGCTGTTCCCTTCGTGGGAGTTATTTTCGGCTAGGCAGGTCATTGCGTTCTGTATCTCTTCGTCTCGTGTCGACTCGTCCGCTACCTCCGTTATTGAGAGTGACACTGGAATAGCGCTTGACGCTATAGTTAAACAGTCCACGAATATACGAAGTTTATTTGGTAAACTTATAAGGCTTTTATGCTCTGTACCGAAGGTACACACGTCATATCTCCCTCAGTTTTGTAGAAAGATGTTTGGAACCTTCTAGGCATATTTAGTAATCAGTATTATTTATCTATTTGCAGAAGAAATAATAAAGATCGGATGAATGATAGTCGAGTTATAAGAAAAACAAACAATTATGATGGGCAGCACTGACCGAAACGGCAGCACTTCACACACTTTAGGGCTTTTTTGCCACTTTGTGTGCTTTCTAACTTAAATTTATCAAATTTTTAAACCAAGGGCTGAAATTTAAAGTTGTCCAAAATCCAAATGTTTGTTAATGGAATAATAGGATACATATTCAAGCTTCAAAATATGTAAGCAATATTGTTCTACGGTGGTTTGTTTGTTCTTGGCAGAGGCATACCTACACTTACCTCTTGCTTGTATTAATTCTTGAAAAAAAGGGTTTTTTTATTGGTCAAAAAAATGGTAAAAACAGTCGTTTCAGTATTTTGAGCTTAGCTAAACTTAAAATTTGTTTCATTTTCTTTAATTTAAGGTACTCATTATATTTGTAAGATATCTAATATATATTAAAAATTTAAACTAAAAATCGGTTTACTGTGTGTAACGTCCGCAACGGAAAATAGGGTTTTTTTTTAATTTAACAGAATAAATTTTAATAATTTGGTTTTCCAAACTGGCTTAATAAACAGAGTTTTTCATGCCCATTAATCTGATGAAAAAAAAAATACCTTTATTACACATTTTTTTTGAAAAAAATTAATGCCAAAATGTGTAACGTCCGCAACGGCATGAAAATACTCAAAAAATTTTTTTAATATTATGAGGTGGAAATAGGTGGTTATAATGGATTTTTGCCTGCTGAATCTGAATCTGGGCTTTAAATTGCTCTAGGTGGTCGAGAATCCGAAAAACATAACCTCAAAGTAACAAAAAGTGTGTTTAAATAATATTAATATTAATAATTGATAAATATCGAGGGCAAACTAGCAAAATCGGTATTTCCAACATCGGAAAATGAAATCACAAATGAATTCGAATTTTATCCTTACAAACCGAGTTTCAAGCCAATCGGATAAAAAATAATTTTTTTTTCAATACAGAATTTTCCGGCCGTTTTCCTCGTGGGCGGATTTTTGAAAATCGGGAAAACACGTGTCGAATTATTTCGCGTACAATGCTTACAAACCAAGTTTCAAGTCAATCGGATGAAAAATAAAATTTTTTTTACACAGTTTGGCTTAATGGAAAAAATGTAACGTCCGCAACGTAACGTCCGCAACAGACCAAAAATTAAGATATTTTAATAACGGGAAGACTTATCATTCTTTTGAAAGCTGGGTTGAAATGGTCGTTTATTCCACTTAATTTTTTGTAATTAGACTTTTTTTGTTTATTGTGCAAAATTCGCTAAAAAAATGTGGAAATGCACATAAGCCTCAAGGTCGACTTCCATTTTTTGTAACGTCCGCAACGGAACTTTAAACAAGCATAACTTTTTTTCAGAAACAGATAACCTTTTATTTTAAATTGGGTTTGAAAGTACTCCCAAAGAACTGCATTTTGCAAAAAATTATTAAAATATACCAATGTGGACGCCAGCTGTGTCAATTTTAACAAGCAAATTTGCGTACAAATGTAACGTCCGCAACGCACCGCTACCAATAATGGTCTATTGTGTCCCCTATTGAGTTTACAACTCCCCTAGCAGATCTATTTCCCGTAAAAGGTCGGGATTTTCGTGGGTTCTAGTTTGCTGATTTTGTTTGTCCTGTTGGAGGCAAGGAGTCTAGCTGGAAACATTTGTCCCCGGTGGGAGATCTTTTTTTTTCCTTCTGTCTGTCTGTTTTCGTCCATTTTCATTTCAGTGTGACCATCGTCTCTGTCTTAAAAATATGTAAAAAGTAAATATATCAATATACTCACGAAATAAGTTTTGATTTTTAGTGTTTTCGCAGTTTCCGTGGAAATTTAAAAAGATTCTGAATATTTTCTTTAAGCTCAAGAGGCTCAAGACGTGCTGTATAGCTACTTCTAATGACCTAGGATGTGATTTTTAAGCCAATTCTGAAGCAAGTCTGGAGTGGGACATATCTTCTGATATGCATATTGGTTTGGTAGGATATTGATTATACATGCGCGTATCTCGGCTTTTAGAAGCCAGCCGATATTTTCAGACTTAGTTACACATTTGTCACAATTTTAGGTTTATCTTTCCAATAGAATTCTAGAAAAAAAGGACTTAACGCGCGGACCTTACCTTAGTTGCAACCTGTTTAATGGTGTTGATAAATGGACCAACATTTGGCGAATTTTGATTGATTAAATAAAGTGCACTGCACTTGATATGGCCCACTTTTGCCCCCTTCTCTAAAAGTTGGATCCATTATGCTTACCCACACAAGCAAACAAATGTCTGTCTCTGTGTGTGTGTGTAAGAGTGTCTGTATATATATTGGATTGGTAAAGCGAAATGTCGCCCGTTCAAATGTCAAGAACCAACCCTCTCAACTATATTCATCTCCTTCGCTCAGTATAGGCCATCTCCCTTGTGCGCATTGCGGCTGCCGGCGGGCATTTTTGATGCACGGATATTACAGGATAACGCCGCTCTCACTTGCTCCTCCCACAACGCAACAGGGCGTGGCCAGCCTGGCAAAGCGCTTTGACTTTTGCATTTGTTCACTTTTGTCCTGGGCATAAACTTTGCCTAGCTCCCCGCCCGCCCCACTCACACACACACATACACACACACTCTCTCTGGTCCAGCGAGAGAGAACGAGTGAGAGCTAGGAGAAAGAGAGGATACATACAGGTTGTGGCTGGGTAGGAGCCTGACTGTTGTGTTCCGACATCTCATTTGTTACAAAGTTAATGTTGGCGTATTAAGCACAGCAAAAGCCTCAACAACAAAAGCCGCCCCCTGCCCCCTGTCCCCCACTCGCCTCTCCCTCTGGCCCCAGTGGGGAGAGTGGGGAAACTGAACTTTTATCGATTATTGGATTTGTGGGCTTTGGGGACATGGCTTGGATTTAAACGCTCTTACAATGATGTCATGCATACAATATAAACTGTGGAGGGTTCCTGCTGTAACTATTTGATAAACTAGTCGATGAGGTAAGCATCCTTGCTTGTATATAAGTATGTACATTAGATTGGACCTTCTGTGTATGAAATTTTTAAGGAAATTGAGTCTCTAAAGTTTTTGTGAATAACTCTTACGCAGTGTTGCCCATTATTATGCCGGCTCGAGGTCTCGTTATGCAAAAAAAAAAAAAAAAAAAACAACAAAAGAACAAAAAGTATAATAAACGCATAAACCTCAAAAACATAATAAAAAAAATAGAGTAAGAAAAAAAAAAAAAAATGTGAGAAAACAAACAAAAAATTATAAATAATTACTTTCTATAAAAAAAAATAATTTGTGTAATAATAAAAATAAAATAGATAATAAATTTTTTAATTTACATAAACCTATATTAATTATACTACAAACAATTTTGTTCAAGGAGGAAAAAGAAAAAAAAATTTTTTCAAAAATATTACTTCTTTTTTTTCAGGTCACTCAATGGCTACAAATCGTAGAACAACACAGAGAAAACAAAATTGGCTACACAGCGCGTGTAGAAACGTCAAACCTAAACGCAACGTATTTCGCCCTGTTAAATTGCACACGCTGCGTGTAGAATTCAGAAAGCCACACGCGACGTGCAGAAAAGCTACACGCGACGTGTAGAAATTAAAAATCTAAATGCAAATGTAGAAAAGTTAAATGCTGCGTGTGCAAAGGCAAAGTCTACACGACATTAGAAAATCAGCTCATTTCCCCAAATAATTCTACATTTTTCATGCAGCAATCTGAATACCACACGGACGTTTAGGTTTTCTACATTAACGTTTGGATATTGAAATCCTACACGCGCGTGTGGAAATTCTACACGAAAAATGTAGCTCCACATCAGTACTGAATTCTTATATTTTTCGTTTAGCAAGCTGGTTGTCACACGTGACGTGTGGGATTTCTAAATGTACGTTTGGATTTACAAAATCTAAACGCTGCGTGTTGAAAATCTACACGAATCGTGCGCAAATTTCTGTTGCCTGTATATAAATAGCGATTGCGTTGAATTAGAACTTGAGAATTACAAGCAAGCAAATATTGGATTGTGCCTTTAGCAGATTCAATACAAGTAATGTCTTAGAGGCCTTGCCTTACACGCGTTACGTGGCGGAGACGTCTAAAACATCATTCCAATCGTGTTGCAGTCCAAGGGGCCGGGATTTCAAATCTACCAGAGTAAGTAAAAACGAGAAGGCCAAGCTAACTTCGTCTTTGCCGAAGTTTTTATACCCTTGCAAATGTTTTAATACATCAGAGTTTAAGAACGCCAGCATTAAAACAAACAATTTTTCTAAAAAAAAACCCACTTTTCGACCGATAGTTCCTATGAGAGCTATAAGATATAGTCATCCGATTTTGACCAAAACTTCCAAATCTGTGTAAAAGCGCATAATATTAATAATCGCTGAAGTGAGACACGTTAACATTAAAAACAAAAAAAGTTTTTCTCACTAAAACCCATTTTTCGACCGATCATTCCTATGGCAGCTATAAGATATAGTCATCCGATCCGGTCGGTTCCGACATATTAGCAGTGTGCAGTAAAAAGAAGACTCTGTGCAAAGTTTCAGCTCGATAGCTTTAAAACTGAGAGACTAGTTTGCGTAGAAACAGACAGACGGCAGACGGACGACGACAGACGGACAGACGGGACAAAGCTCAATCGACTCAGCTCGTCATCCTGATCAAGAATATATATAGTTTATAGGGTCGGAAATGAATATTTCTATGCGTTGCAAACTTCTGGGCAAAATTATAATACCCTTTGCAAGGGTATAAAAATATAAATTTGTAAAAAAAAAAAAAATTAAAAAGCTACACGAAAATGTAGGATTTCTACACGTTTCGACCGGGATTTTCAACCCACTACTTTTGTGTAGCTTTTCTGCACGCGAGTGTGGCTTTCTGAATTCTACACGGCGCGTGTAGCTTTTCTGCACGCCGCGTTTAGCTTTCTTATTTCAACATGCGGCGTGCAGAAAAGCTACACGAAAGTAATGGGTTGAAAATCCCGGTCGAAACGTTTGTAGAAATCCTAAATTTAAAATTATATATAAAAAATAATTAAAAAAAAACAAAATAAAAAAAAAAAAAAAAAAAAAAAAAGCATAAAGAAAACAAAAAAAAAAAAAAAAAAAAAAAAAAAAAAATAAAAAAAAAAAAAAAAAAAAAAAAAAAATATAAAAAAAATAAATAAAAAAAAAAAAAAAAAAAAAAAAAAAAAATAAAAAAAAAAAATAAAAAAAATAAATAAATAGAATAGATAAAAAAAAAAAAATATAAAAAATAAATAAAAAAAAAAAGAAAAAAAATTAAAGAAAAGGAAAAAAACGACGTTTTGGAAAAGGTTGTGAAGCCTCTCAACAATATCACATATGGGCATTTCCAAAAACAGGTCCACCTGGGCCAAAAAAACCAAAGTGGTTAAAAACACCATATTTGATCAAATTTTCATAGGGAAACAATCAAAGTAAACTAATGTAAGCTAATCTTACATTCACTAATAACCCAATTGGATATATTCGGTTTCACGGCCGTGCTAGCGCGATTTTTCTCATTTTGACAATAAAATTCCTTTATTGTTTGGAAAAAAGTGACTATAGATTACATGTACAGGGTTGTCCATATTCGACGGACCCATCTGGCAACGCCATAACTTTTGACAGAGATGTCAGATCGCTTAATGACATACCGCGTTTGAAGCGTCAGTCCAAGCAGATTTTTACCATGGAACAATACACGCCACGCGAGCGCTCTGAAATAGTTGAAATTTACATTCAACAGAACAAGTCAATTGTGAAAACTCAACGTGCTTTTAAAAAATTAAAAAATGTGAAAAGTTCTCATTGAATGGGACCGTAAATAAGCAAAATTGCCGTATTTACGCCACTGAAAATCCTCAGGAGATTCAAGAAGTGCCTCTTCATGACGAAAAAGTCACAGTTTGGTGCGGCGTTAGTGCGAAAACGGTCATTGGGCCGTTTTTCTTCCAAAATGAAAATGGCCATGCTGTTACCATCAACCAGGAGCGTTATCGCGACATGATGACCAATTTTGTGATGCCAATTATTCGTCGAAAGCGTATGAGGCAGTTCTGGTTTCAACAAGACGGCGCTCCACCGCACACAAGTCGCATAACAATCGATTTTTCTGAAGAAATTGTTTCCGGGCCGTTTGATGTCGAAAAGTGGTGATTTGGACTGGCCACCGCGTTCGCCCGATTTGACGCCGCCTGACTTCTTCTTGTGGGGATATTTGAAGTCAAAGGTTTACGTTAACAAGCCAAGGACCGTAGAAGAGCTCAAGGACAACATTCGTGAAGAAATAGCCGCTATTCCGGCCGAAATGTTGGCGAAATCGATGGAAAATGCTGCAAAAAGGGCACAATACGCCATCAACGCCAGAGGCGGCCATTTGAGAGATATCATATTCAAAAATTGATGTAAACAAATCTACTTGGAACAAATTAAATGATTAAGATTGCCAACCGCCAAATTTTTATTTTTTCTTTGATTTTTAAAAAAAAAAATGGGTCCGTCGAATATGGGCAACCCTTATTCAATTAACTGTAAGTTTTTAAAACAAATAATATACATTTCAAAAAACTATTCATTCATAAGATATTAAAACTACTCGGGCTTAGTTATTGTGTTTGGTTTCGTTAAACGTTGTCTTTATATAGTTCGTTCGAATAGCTTTCAATTTTTGTCATTATTTTGGAAACCGAATTTCACTTGCTATACACTTTAACACTAATTAAAGTGCTTGCTAAGAGCTATACTATACAGTAAAAAACGAATTAAAAATTCGATTTATTTTGACTTTTTTTTCATTTTCAATATGTACGTCGGTCACGGTTCGAAATGCCCATATGTTAAAGGAAAGATGTAGAGGGTAAAGATTTTGGTTAGCTGCACTTACTTTTTCTCGTTCGTTCTCAGAGCCGGACATGCATCACTGAGTGTCAGAGAGAGAGAAAGGCATATTTTTCCGTTCTCTCTATTCGGCTTGCCCTGGTTTAGACCAGAGCCGAATGCGAGCCGAACTTATGGTTGTGTGAATCCCCCATCTGGAATCTTATTTATTAAGTACAGCGCTGACTAATCCAGGCTTTTTCAAAGAAAGGTATGGGCAATATATCTAACTCCTGAAAATACGCTATATTAACAAAATGATGCACCTTTTCCTTCCACCATTTTAAAGTGACCTTCATAAAAGGGGATTTTTACAGACCAGTATATCACATACTCACATTCTTGCAAGGCAAGCCATAGATATGAATCGTTAGATCGTTTTGAATGTCCTTAACATCATCTCTAACATTTTGCGGATTGATTAAATTGGGATTGGTACTTAAGATTTTCCGAAAGTCAACGGCATTTACAACAAAAATGGTCTGCCATCCAGAGACTTTAATTTCTGGTTAACATAATGGTGTAAGAACACATTTCCCGGAAAATGCTTGTTTTTTCTTCATAAATGTTAGGAAAACAATAATGTCCACAAGCACAACTTATCAAGAGTCAAAAAACGAATAAAAAATGTTCATTCCTCACTTCAAAAATCTTTAATTTCGGTTCGGAAGATTTTAGTAAGAGTAAAATTTGATTTCAGCGTCACGTGACGCTGACGTCATTCATATTTTGTTTTGTTGTTATGTGGAGTTTTCCGGCAAACACACACAAACAAGAGGATGGGCAGAGGAGGGAAGCGAAGAGGTACACCCAAAAAAAATTTGTATCAATACTACTCTGATACACGTTGTCTCAAATCGAAACTAAAACTAGTATCATTTTTTGTATCAAAATCAACCTAGAAAGTATTTGATTGAAACTTCGAATATTTATTTGATGCTGCAAAGTATTAATTTGAAACTTTTTTTTTTTATTTCGAAAATTCGAAGAATGTATGAATTGGTAAACGAAGCATGCCGAACGTCGCAGCTGGCGATGCTTGACATGTCACATTTAGTGATTTTACTTCTTGTGTAAAGAAACGTGTACTTAGTTAAAAGTAAAGGCTATGGAGGACCCTTTCCCAGACGACGGGGTGAAGATAAATAAATGGATTTCAAATGGCGCATATTTGCAAGGTATTTATAAGCAGCTGAGTATTCATGTCGTTTTTTGAAAATATATGTAAATAACTCTTTAGACAGGACACACAACAAGCCACAATGCTGCTGTGCCAGTTTCAGCGCTTTGCAGACAACGTACAATGAGAGACGTGCGAGGTAAGAAAGCTGCAGAACAGGCGTTTTCGCGTTTTTACTCAAGGTCTTGGAGGTGTAAACTGCTACATGTAGCGGCTAAGGGTTCCCCCGGGGGGGGGGGAAAATTTTGTTTGTTCCCCCCCCAAAAAGGGGTATGTTCATGCCCCAGGGTCTATGGCTGGGGAACTCTGATAAAGGGTTCGAGCAAGAGGCAAATGGTGATTCTGGTTAAGCAACATTCGCGTGGACACGAGGCATACAGTGAGAGACAAATGTTTCCACTTAGAGGGTTTTCCCACGCCAGGCAGATTCAATTTAATAGTGTAAATAAATTACATTTTGATAGGGTTTATGAAATAAAAATTTTTTTATAAGATATTATGTTTTAATTTTAAAGGCAGTTTATAAAGAACTGAATTTATACTACAAACTTGATAAAGAAAATATTAAATTAATAAAAGTTAGTATCAAAATGAAACAAAAAGTTTGATAGTTGAATTGTATCAAACTAATAAGACCTAGTGTCAAATTGATACTTAAAAATTAATACAATAAAGTGTCAGCCTGATACACGTTAGTATCAATAAGAAATCCTCGAAATATCATGTTAATACTTTCGAAGATATCAATTTGAGAAATTAATTTTTTTTGGGTGTAGGAAAGATCTGGGTGGGATCTGGGTGAGTTCTGGGAGGGATCTGGGTGGAGTCTGGTCGGGTTAGATCTGGGAGTGATCTGGGTGGGATGGTTGGGATCTAAGTGGGATCTGGATAGGATCTGAGTGGGATCTGGCTGGGATCTGTATGGGATCTCGGTGGGATCTGAATGGGATCGGGGCGTGATCTCGGTAGGATCAAGTGGGATCTTAGTGGGATCAGGGTGGGATCTGGGTAGGATTTGGGTGGGATCTGGGCGGTATCTGGATGGGATCTGTGTATTATCTAGGCAGTATCTATGTGGGATCTGGGTGGGATCTCGGTGGGATCTGCGTAGGATCTGGGTGGGATGTGGGTGGGATCTGGGAGGGATCTGTGCGGGATCTGGGTGAGATCTGGATGGGATCTGGTTAGGACCTGAGTGGGATTTAATATGGGATCTGGGTCGGATCTGAGTGGGATCTAAGTGGAAGCTAGGTTGGATCTGGGTGGGATCTGGGTAGGATCTGGGCGGGATCTGGCTGGGATCTTGGTTGGGGCGGGATCTGGCTGGGATCTTGGTTGGATCTTTTTGGATGGTTGGGTATGACCTTTGTGGGATCTAAGTGGGTTCTGGGAGGGATCTGGCTGGGATCTGGGTGGTATCAGGGTGGAATCTGGCTGGGATATAAACAAGACTTCCTGAAAAAATGAAAGAACACTGCAGCAAGTGATCTTGTTGTTGTTATTTCTACTCCCTGAAACTTTTTCTTTTAAAAGAGTGCCCTTGCTGATTTATATACCATTGAAAGAGCTTGTGATTTTGAAAATAAGCTCTTAAACTAAGCATCGAGTTTCACAAATTACAAATTACACACATAAGAAAATATAAGGAAGGTAAAGATTTTGGTTAGCTGCATTTTCCCTTTCTCGTTCGCTCTCTTTCATCAACAACTCTTTCAACATGATTGTTAACAATTCTTAACATTCCAAATTGAAATATTGGATGATTCCTACACCCCTTATGTGATCTGAATCAAATATGTCTGGTACATTCGCTGATTTGTTAAGATTTTACAAAGAATCATCTAGAAAAATATATAAAATATTTCTAAACAATTTATAAGACTCTTGCCCAACTCTCTCCATGACGCAATCCCAGCTGAGTTCAACCTAAAATAAACTGCTTCCTATATACTCATAAATGTTTATCCATTATGACTTGGGACATAAATTTGGGATAATTTATGCTGAAGTTGTATCCAAGCCGACCTCCTTCCCTCTACCCATTCGAAACTCCCTCTACCGAAAATCTCAATTCAATTCAATTACAGTTAACTAGAATGGCTCCACCTCAAGTTTGGGGGCAGAGAGGGGCGCCGGATGACGTCGTCGAGCAGAAGCAGCAGCAACATCACAAAAAGGTATTACAAAACAAAAACAAAATGTCAAAACCCAAGACGATTATGTGAGCGCAACCCGCGCAGCTGCGTCACACTGCTGTGAGGATTCGAGGGTTTGGGGCTGGCTCCATTGCTCTTCGTCCTTTTCTCCCATAGTCATGATGGCGGCCAGGTCTGTCTGTCTGTGTGTGCGCAGAGAGCGCAGCAGCTGGGTGTTTATTGGAGATTCCGATTGCGGCTTGACACAGCAGCAACGGGAGCAGCAGAGATGCCACAGTATCAAGAAGGAACGAATCAAAGCCAGCCAACAACAAGCAGAGTTGCCACTAAAAGTCCTCGGCCTCGGCCCACCGTGCGCCTTTAGTTTGGGTTCTGTTGGTGGGGGGGGGGAAGTGTTGCGGGTGCGGTTATCCTTGTCGCTGCTCGATGCTCTCTGCTCTTATTGCTCTTGTTGGGTGGCTGGCTGGGTATGGTGGTGTGCTTTTTGTTGTGAACTCACACACATATACACATGGAGAACATGTCCGCCCGCCCCCTGCCCATTCACCGACCAGGGATTATATCTACAGATTTTTTTCCTATTTCGGGGTTGGCTGGCTGGCGGCCTGGCTGGTTGGCTGGTTGGTTGTTTGACTGCTGCAGTGGACACATCACTGTTTAGCTCCTGTCATGGTTTTATGATAAATCTGAAATCGTACATCGAGACGTTAACATCATCATCGTCCTCGTCGTCGGCAGTAGCAGTAGCAAGTACCGTCGGACCAGGTCGGTTCGGTTTCATCTCCACCCAGGTTCATTTGCCGTGCCGTCGCCTAACTTTTGCGGACCAAAGTGAAAAAAAGTGTAGCATGGAACTAAAGTTCAAGTGGAATTCATTAGTGGAATTCAGTTTTGACCAATTGTAAACCCAGTTCCAATTCAACATGAATAAAGAAGAGAATCTAACGGAAACGCGTCCAGCGTCGCTAGGTAATTGGGAGGAATCAAAAGTGCTGGTAAAAAAAAACCCAAGCATACACGTACTTGAGTCAATTGTTTGTAAAAATATAATTAGGTTTTGTGAAAGAAAAAATTTGGACAGACATAAAAACTGGATGAAGACCCTTTTTTTGGGGGAATCCTTTAGCTAATTAGGCCGCAAAAGAGGGTCAAGCAGCGATATGTCATGGGAAAATGAGCTAATTTAAACTAAACCCATCAATGGCAAACAAAAACTGTGTCGAAGTTTCATAGAATTGGTTGGTTTTAGGTTTCCAAATCTGCGCGATTGTGTCGTGTAACACCATCAAACAAATAACCAAAAGTTATCTTAAGGAAGTAGTTAGACAAAGACTGCTGAAAATGGTACCGGGAGGTTCTTGAAAAAGCTGTACAGTCTGTGGTGTAGTGTGTTCCCGGTTTAAAGAGCTATGTGCAAACATAACATGACCTCGACAGTTTTCTTAAGAAATTTGTTAGGCAAAGACTGCTGAAAACGGTGCCGGGAGCTCTTGAAAAAGCTGTACAGTCTACCAGCGTTCCTTGTGGTGTGGTGTGTTCCCGATTTTAAAGCTATATGCCAACATATCATGACCTCGACAAGTATCTTAAGAAAGTAGTTAGGCAAAGATTGCTGAAAATGGCACTAAGAGGCTCTTGAAAGAACTGTACAGTATACCAGCGTCCCTTGTGGTGTGGTGTGTTCCCGGTTTTAAAACTATCTGCAAACATATCGACAGTTATCTTAAGAAAGTAGTTAGGCAAAGAATGCAGAAAATGGGACCGGGAGGTTCTTGAAAAAGCTGTACAGTCTACCAGCCTCCCTTGAGGTATGGTGTGTTTCCGGTTTTAAAGCTATGTGCAAACATAACATGACCTCGAGTCTTGCTAGTCAAATAATCTTAAGTCAAAGCGAAGTATGCTGATGACAGAATCTGCAGAATCTTGAAATTAGGAATGCAAATCTACCGGTAATATAGAATGGTTTATATCTTTAGTTCTCAAAGCTTTTAAGTTCTCAGTTCAGTTCATTAAATGGGTTATAGAGCTATCTAAACTGCTCTTTCGGTTCGTTTACGATGTTTATTCTAAATTCTTAACTTCAAATTCCTAGATTTTTCGAGAATCTCGCTTTAGAATGGAGTTGCCAGACTAAAGCAAAGGCGGTTTTATACCGTTTTCATCAGACTTTTTAGAGATCAGAATTTTTAGTAATTTTTTTAGAGTTTTGTTTCTGTATTAAATTTGGTTCAATTTTAAAACATTCAAAATTTTCGAAATTAAATCTATGAAAAAATAATTTATATATCTTTCAAATTGTATAATTTATTTGCTCAATACATATATCGAGAAGTCTTAGGATTGCCTTTCGAAAGAGCAGCATTATTTTATAAGATTGTCTAAAACGATATATCGCAAAGTCAGCAAGGCAGTATTCAGATCTTACAATTAGCTAGAAAATATTAGAAATATTGGCCGCGTTCACCAGCATACATTAAACATCATACATCAAAAAAAGAAAAGCTGAACGTTTTGATGAAAGTCTTTGGTAAAAAATAGTATAAGTGAAAGTTTTCGTTGTAATTTTAAATAGCCTCGAATTTTTGATTCCATCAGTAGCTTGAAAAGTCACACGATAAGGTATCGCCCTGCCTAAAAGGTATCAAATGGTTCGGAAAGATTCTTTCCTATTTTGACGGAGCTTTATTGTCCCGCTTCTCAACGTCATCATGCAAAGACGAACGTACTTTTGCTGGTATACCAAGGGTAGACAAGGCTTCAAAAAAACCTTGACCTTATCGGCGTGTCGAAGGCTGTTTTATAATCAAAAGATGGTATGTGTTGATGCCTCTCTCGTAGGTCTTCTCCAGGATTTGTCGTTATGTGAATATCTGGTCTGTGGTGTATTTACCAGGTCTAAAGCCACACTGATAAGGTCCATTCAGTGTGTCAGCGGTTTTAGACGTTCACAAATTATACGTGACAGAACCTTATATGCACACAAAAAAAAAAAAAAACGTTGGTAAATGTAACATTTTTCATTGGTAGATTCACCAATTTGCGTCTTTGATTTTCGCTCAAAAGTTTTTCCAATTAATAACAAAATGTCTGCACTTTTGATTTTTGTATATAAGGAAAAAAATCTAATTTCTGCGCACTGCTGCGTTTGGGTTTTGCCTGAACAATTTTGTTATTCCGAAAAACAACCAATTAAGTCAACATATTTTATTAATTGAAAAACTTTTACTTACTACTCTGTGATGATTCGAACTCGGTTCCCTTGCACTGAAATTCGATGTGACTGACGTTCTAGACGACTGGGCTACGCCGCGCGCGTCTGAGTCAAGGCAACTAAAGCTTACTTGTCGTGAATGGGATTCTGATGTGCGAAAATGTTTGCATAATTGCCTTAGCGCAATTCTCAAGATCTAATTCCGCACTCTCACCATATAAATAGTGCATACGAAATTTGCGAAGAAAAATCAAAAGTGTTAGCATTTTGAAATCAA